>JAQQSV010001685.1:0-25586 GCA_028646515.1 Pseudochirops corinnae
GAAGGATTATAACCAATGGAGTGAACAACAAGAAAGAAGGAATGAAACAAAACAAAACAAAACACAAAAGAGAGAGAGCAAGTAGTTTGCTTCAATTTGCATTCAGATTCTGTAGTTCTTTCTCTGGATGTGGATATCCCTTTCCGTCATGAGTCTTTTGGAGTTGTCTCCCAACCTTGCATTGTGGAGAGGAGTCCAGTGATAGTTACTTTTTCAAGGTCACATAGGTGGCAAGTGGTAGAAACAGGAGTCAAACGTAGGGCCTCTGATTCCAAATCTGGTACTCTTCTACTGTCCCATCTATTTTATATTATTTTTTTTAGAATTTTATGAGTAATTAAAGTCAAACTCATTAGTATGCAGATTGCAGATTTCACTCAAATCCCTTTCTTGGAAATTGGGACAATCTTTGCCCTTCTCCAATTCCATGGTACCTCTTTTGATCTCCATCACCTTTCAAAGATCACCGACAGTGGTTCAGAAATCACGTCTGTCAGTCCTTTCAGTGCTCTGGGATGTAGTTCATCTGGTCCAAGTGCCTTAAACTCACCAAAAGTAGTTGGATGTTCTTAATATCTTCTGACAGCTTACATTTCAATTTCCCATTAGCCATTGTTGTTCTGTCTTTGCCAATCCAAAGGAACTCTCCTTGGAAAAGAAAACAGGAGCAAAATAAGATTTGAGTTGTTCTACCTTCTCTCCATCATCAGTTATCATATTTTTATTCTCCTTTCTCCCCCAAGCAGGAGGTTCTATCCCTTATTTCATCTTCTTCTTTTCCCTAACTCAGGAAGAAAAACACTTTTGTTGTCCTTGGCCTAATCTGACACTTTTCTTGAGAAAATGTGTCATGCTTTTGAATGAATCATGTTACCAGCTCTTGCTACTATCTTTTATACTTATCTTTTAAAAATCCAAGAAGGTAGATAGCTCCATTTTTTTTCCTCTCCTTATTAGGACTGTTTCTCTTTGTGCTGTCAAGATTTCATTCTTGAATCTTCCCATCCTTGTGGGCTGACTTACTTAGAATTTTAGGCCATAGCTTTAAGCCATCTATTGTATGTTGTTCAGTCATTTCAGTCATGTTTAATTCTCTACGACCCCATGGGCCTCTGTCCACAGGCTTTTTTTTTTGGCAAAGATACTGGAATGGTTTCCCATTTCCTTCTCCAATTCCAGACAGAGGTTAAGTGACTTGCCCAAGGTAACACAGCTAGGACGTTTCTGAGACTGGATTTGAATCTCCTGACTCCAAGATTAGCACTCTTTACACTGTGCCACCTAGCTGTCCCACATAATACATTGTTGAATAGGCCTATACAAAAATAATTGTACTATCTCACACTCTTTTTACCTATCTATCCTTAAAGACTTTAAAATTTAATTTCTAAAAGTCTAGGATACACATGAGAATATGCTTGCCTTTTTGTTCCCTAAAACAAATTCCAAAATGAGTCAATTGCTCTGTCTCCACTTGCTATCTCTGTGTCTTCCTTGACCCAAACACCCTTCATTAGCCACCAACTTTCCTCTATGTATTTATATCTCTCTATTAGACTGTAAGCTCCTTGAGGACAGGGACTGTCTGCTTTTGTATTTGTATCCCCAAGGCTTAGCACAGGGCCTAGGACATAGGAAGTGCCTATAACTTCCTTTTAAGGTTTCTATCATTTCTATAAAACCTAGTCTAAAGTAGAAGTTCTCCTTATTGCTTCCTCTACTTTTTTGAAGGATAAAATTATCATTTTAGACATTTTCAGTTGTTCTGGTTTTTGGCAGAGAGCAAACTCCAGCAGATTCACTCCTTAACCTCCACCTCTCAGAATTTCTGGTTTCCTTCAAGACTCAGATCAAATGTGACCTTATACTTGAAGTCTTTCCTGATGCCTACATCTACTAGTGTCTTGCTCTCAAGCTCACCTTGTATCAATTTTGTACATACTTATATGAGTACATATATCTTTCCTCCATCCCCCTCATTATAATTTTTTGGAAGGTAGCAATCATTTTTACTTTCGTCTTTGTGTCACTAGGGCCTCATAGAATGTCTGGCAAACAATAAGTGCTTAATAAATGCATGTTGTCTGATTATTGAAACCTTCCATGTAGTATGCCTTTGTATCAAACTTGTTATCTATTTCTTCTTCCTGTCCAGGTGGTCTATAGTATATTCTGATAACAATATATCTTCTTTTTCTGTCTCCTTTGGTGTTCATTCAAATGCTCTCCGTTATGCTTTTTCTGCTGGTTCTTGGATTCCTCACATGAGCATATTCTGTATTCTAAGGATTCTTTCAGTTCTGGCATCCTGGATTTCAGTGAAATTGAGCTAGGATCATTTAATTTTAAAATGGTGTCCAAGAAAGACCAACAAGCAGCAAAACTGATCAACATATCCACTCTCTGGCAACATATTCAATATTATATAATCATAGTCTTCATTTGAGGGAGGAAAGGACACTTCCTTAGTTCTTCTTTGGAATCAAACTTGGTCATTATAATGACACAGTATTTGGTTCCATTTTTATTGTTCTTTCCAATTATAATATTATAACATTGGTTATGTCTCTTCTCCCCCCATTCTGTTTATTTCAATCAGCATCAGTTCATATCTTCTTATTTTTCTCTGAATTCTTCATAACCATCATTTCTTACTACATAATAATATTCCATTATGTTTGTGTACCACAATTTGTTCAGCCACTTCCCAGTTGATGGGCATCTACTTTGTTTCGCGTTTTATCACAAAAAAATGCTGCCATGAATATTTTGGTGTATATGGGATTTTTCTTTCTGTCTTCATCCTACTTAAGGTGAAAAGTCTAACAGTAAAATTTCAAAGAATGTGGACATTTTGACATTTAAAAATCATAATTCCACATTGCTTCGCAAATGGTTGGGTCAATTCACAGTTCCAGCAACAGACATTATTAGTGCCTGCTTTCCCAGAGCACCTCTACCACTGACCACTTCATTTTTGGTCTTCTTTGTTGATATTGTTCATTTCATTTCCACTAACAATAATAAAAAACCTGATGCTTATAGAATTATTTTGAATTTTCAAAGTGCTTTACATAATGTTGGAGGTGCAGCTCTAAAGCCAGCACCCTTTAGTTCAGGTTGGGTGATGGAACAAAATGAGGTACTCACAAGTCACTGAACATTTAAGAAGGTTTATTCTGCCCAAACACTGCAAATTTTTTCTTATATACAGTAGTACTTATCTTTTCTGGATATGGACTCCTTTGTCTCCATCTGGAAATGTGTCTGACCATCAGAGTATGGACACTTATGTTGTTTTAGGCACCCACCAAATTCAAGAGGTCTAGACTTCTTCTGACAGGCTTTATGCCCCTAGAAGACCAGCAACCTACCTCAAGGAAGCCAAAGCCAACCAGGCCCCAGGGCAACTTTGTTCTAGGCCTTCTTCCTGTTGCCTAGGAGAGTGAGAGAAGGGGAAGAAAGCTATGTCAGGGAAGCTGAAACCAATAAAACACTTGGCGGGGGGAGCAACTTTCACTTCTTTTAGGTAAAGCTTCCCCATATTGTTGGTGGGAGGGAGGGAAGAAGTTGCATCAGGGAAATGCTAGTCCTGCCACACATTCATTATTGCATTGGGACCTCACAAGTCTATGAGTTAAGGTACTACACCCCCATTTTACAGATGAGGAAAAAGAGGCTTAGAGAAGAACAGTGATTTGACCATGGTCACATGACTAAGTGTCAAAGGCAGAAGAACCCAAATCTCTCCAGATTCTCTTGACTTGAAGTCAACACTCTTCCCTACACCACGCTGACCCTAATACCCATTTGTGAGAACAATACTAAGGATACCATAATATTATAAGTAATAATAAGGACAATATTATTCCCATTTTATGAATGAATAATCTAAAGTGATTTGTCCACTAGCACACAGCTAGTCAAGGTCAGATCCAAGATTGAAATCCAGGTCTAATAATACTCTCCACTACCCTGTGGCGATATGCTGAGGCTTTAAAGTACCTGTGTTGTTGACTTGTAAATTAGATATGAATCTGCATGCCACTTCATGGATAATTTCTGTCCTATTTTTTATATCATCACAAACAGAAAATCCCCTAGGCTTAGCTCCTCTGTTTTAGCATACCCCTTAATTCCCAACCTCCCTTTCTCTTTATGGCCTGCTGTGATAGGTAGGGCTGATCTGGAATAAACTGTTTACATTCAGTCCAGGTGCATCCAACATTTATATTAACCAGGATTCTAGTGCAAAGAACAGTAGGCCTGATATCAGAAGGCTGAAATTCAAAACTCTTCATTGGTCAGACATAGATCATTGAGTTTAAAGTAGGAAGGAAACTTGGGGAGTATTCAGTACAACTTGCTCATTCCATAGAGAGGGAAATGGAGAATTGGTGAAGTAATGATTTTGTCCAGGATCACACAGGGAGTAGCACAGATAATATTTGAACCCAGAGCTCCAGACCACAAATTTGTCACTTTCTCCCTTACATCAGCTCAGATACTTGCTAACACTTGATCTTGAATAAGTGACTGTCCATTTGGGTGCCTGGTGCGCCTCAACTATAAACTGAGGGGATGACTAGGTGATTTCTAGTCTAGTTGCCTTCTAGTTCTGACATTCTATATTCTGTGTTCTAATTAGTTTGACATTCTATGCCCTTTCCAGCTCTAATATTGGCTTCAACTTTATGTCCTTAGGTCCTTATTAGTTCTGATATCCTATGTTCTATAGTTTAAAGTTCCTTCCAACTCTCACATCTTATGTTCTATAGTTAAGTTCCCTTCTGGCTCTGATGGGTTATGGTCTCTTCCAGTTTTAACATTCTATGTTTTAAGGGCTCTTCCGGTTTTGACTTTCTATGTTCTCAATTCTAAAGTCCTTTCAAACTTTGATATCTTGTGTTCTAAGGTCCTTTCCAGCCCTGACATTCTGTGTTTTATGTCAAGTTTCCTTCTACCTCTGATGGGTTAAGGTCCCTTGCCCAGACTTCACAGGGGAGCTGTCCAGTTCTGAAATGCCTTCTTTTAAATGTACATGAAAACTCAATGAACTTTAAAGCATTATGGGGTGGAAAAAGAAAAAGAAGAAAAAGTCTCTTCTGAGGCAATTGCATGTTTTATATTCTAATGTCCTTTCTAACTTGACATTCTGTGTTCTGAAGTCCTTTCAAGTCTGAACTCCTATGTTCTAAGGTCCCTTTTGACCCTGACACTCCAATGTTCTGAGGTATCTTCCAGCTCTAACATCTTATGTTCTGTGGTTAAGTTCCCTCCTAGCTCTGATGGCCTCTGGTCCTTCCCAGCTCTAACATTCTATGTTCTAAGGTCCCTTCCAGTTCTCACATTCTATGTTCTGTATTCCAATGTTCTTTCTAACTCTGACATTTTGTGTTTTAAAGTCCCTTCCAGTTCTGACATTCTGTGGTTCTGCAAGATCAGTTTGTGTCTAACAAGAGTTTGTGGTGCACATTTCATTCCCATTGCTTCCCAGAGGTCCCTAGACTCTCTCTCCCTGGAATGGATATGCAGCACTACATTTGGCTTATGTGTAGATCCTCTATTATTCATAGCACTCGGATCTCAACAAAACACACAGAGTGGGCCCCAAAACTTTCACGTTTCCATCCACTAAGTCCCAGCCCTCCCTGTCTCTCCCTATACCTTTGCATTTGATCTTCTGCAAATTTGCCTCTTTGTTCTTTCAGACAAAATCATATTGCCAAGGGCTCCCAGGGGCCTTTGGTAGCAGTTACAGTCACTGGAATTTTTTGAAATAAAATATAAAAACCTCCCCAGATCAGGAAGCAGGACCCCTCCAGGTGTAACGTCACAACCTACAAGGAGACAATAGCGCAGAGAAAAGTACATGGCTGTGCCCAGGATGTAGCTGTACAACATGGATTGGTTAATGAGAGATCACTAGAGCAGGCAGCCAGGCTCCCTTTGCCCATTCTGTCACTACTTGGACAAATCATTTTCCATTCCTGTGATTTCATTTTCTTGACTTTAAAAGGGGGGTGGATATTTTTTTGTCCCAAATGTCTGTGCCTGGAAATAGAATTTGGGTCTGCCGAGTGGTTTGAGCCTTCCAGTGGACAAAATCATTTAATTAAAGCATCTCAGAGCTGGAAAAGACTTCAGAGAAAAACTGGTCCAGCTGATAACAGGAATACTTCATGCAGTTCTTTTGGAAGGGCAATGTGGTGTAGTGGATAGAGCACCAGACTTAGAGTCAGGAAGACCAAGATTCAAATCCTGCCTCAGACTAGCTGTGTGATCCTGGACAAGTCATTTAACCTTTCTTTGTTTTCCTTTCCTTATCTATAAAACAATTTGATGGCTTCTAAATATTCTTCTAGCTCTAAGTCTGTAATCCTTTGATAAATAGCCATCCAGGTTCTGCTTGAGAAATTCTTCCAATTTTTCATAAAATTTCAGAATTGGAAGGGACCTCAGAGGTCTCTAGTGCCATCCAGTATGGAACAGGAATCCTCTTCACATTCCTTACTAAGAGTTTTACAGTTTCTACTTGAAAACCCCCAAGTATTGTTTTCTTATAATGAGCCAAAATCTACTTTTCTGCAAATTTCTTTCATTGGTACTAGTTCTGCCCTCTGGATCAAACAAAATAAGCTTAATTCCTTTATTCCCTTCATAACCCTTCAAACGCTTACTGATAGCTATCATGTGCACCCTATGCCTTCTCTCCTCCAGGCTGAAAATGCCCATTTCTTTCCAAGGATCTTTGTATGAAATTGTTTTGGGGCCCCTCACCAACCTGATTAACCTCTGGACATACTTTACATCTCTCATATCTCCTCCTTTTTCTCTGTTCCCACAGCTACTACCTTAAGCAAATTCCCATCACTTCTGGCCCTGAACTCTTGCAATGGCCATATAATTAATTCTCCTGGCTCATCTCCCCTGACTCCTGCCCATTCTCTGCACATCTGCCTTAAGTACAAGTCTGACTATATCATTCTCCTACTGAATACACTCCAGGGGCTTCCTATTGCCTCTAGAACAGTGGTTCTCAACCTTCCTAATGCTGCGACCCTTTAATACTCATATGTGGGTGTATCTGCATGTGGGCAGACCCGCCTGGAGACGAATAGAGGAGCAGTGTCTCAGTTCCTAAGACCATTGGAAATATGTGTTTTCCAATGGTCTTAGGTGACCCCCAAAGGGGTTGCAACCCACAGGTTGAGAACCTCTGCTCTAGAATAAAATACATCCTCCTCTGTCTGGGCTTTAAAATCAATAGTCCATAAACATTTATTAAGTGCTATTATGTGCCAGGTTCTATGCTAAGCAATGGAGATACAAATACAAAAAAGGAAAGATAGTCCCTGCTCTCAAGACACTTACAACCTAATGGGAGAAGACAACAAACAAAAGGTAGCCACAAAGGGAAAAATGGGAACGTGGAGGGAAGTGATGAGGTCTGAGTACCAAGGTCCATGACTGATTCCACTCTACATTTCTAGCCCTATTATTTATTACTCCCCTTTCAACACTCTACACCCCACCCCCAAATGACCTTCTTGCTGTTCCTTACAAACACTACTCCATTTTCTGTTCCTCCACCTTTACATTGGCTGTCCCCCCACGATTGGAATGCTCTCCCTCTGCACTCCCACCCCTTATTATCCTTTATTTCCTTTAAAACTCAGCTAAAGAGCCACCTTCTGCAAGAGGTTCTTTCTAGTCCCCCCCAGTTACCAAACACTATCCCCCAAAGCCCTGCCTCTGCCCTTAATATCTTGCATATTGCTTTGTGTATGTTTGTATCCATGTTGTTGTCTTCCTCTAATGCAAACTCCCTGAGGGCAGGGACTACATCTTTGTTGTCTTTGTATCCCCACCATCCAGCACAATTGCCTGGCACATTTGTGATTGTTATCATTGTCGTTCAGCTGTTCAGTCACATCCGACTCTTAGTGCCTAGGTCTAGAGGTCCCCTTGCCGACCTTCCAAAAAAGAATGTCATTATGTATATAGCTAGGTAAAGATCTATGAAAAATGAAAATCCAGCTTGGTCATTGATGTCTTTGGTACATTCCACCCCTGTGGTTCACAGACATTACAGCTTGTCACTTGTTTGAAGACTGTTTCTATGTGCCTGCTCAGTGAAACCCTTCACTCCTGAGAAAAAAGTGGTTGGTCATTTCCACAGCACTTTAAGGCTTTCGGCATCCTCCCCACCACCCCATGATGCAGGCAGTGAAAGTCTTATAATTCCCATTTTACAAATGAGAACTAAAGCTCAAAGCAATAAAATTATCTGCTCAAAATCACATAGCTGGTAAGTGGTAGGGTGGGAATTTGAACCCAGATCATTCTTTCCATATTGAGTGATATTGCATGTAACATGCCCACAATATGGGCCCTGTTGAAGACAAGCATCCATGACATGCACAATGCTTGGAACTCGAACCCAAGTCTTGGACTTGGAATCAAGAAGCTCGGAGCTGAAATCCTGCCTCAGACACTTATTTTCCTTGTGACTGTGAGCAAGTTGGTTAACGGCTCTCAGACTCAGTTTCCTTTTCTGTAAAACAAACACTTACCTCACAGGGTAGTTTAAAAGCTTAAACAACATAATACAGACAAAGTACCTTGAAGATCTTAAAGTGCTATATAAATGTGAGCCATTATTTTCCATTTATACTGTACTTCTGTCTGGAGCTGCTTGATTCTCAGATGAAGATTCCCTGGGCCCCTCCCAGTGCTAAATCATCCCTCCCAATTAGCAGGAAGGGCTCATTACTAAACCAGCCACCTCCTATTAAGAAGGGAAATCTATCTTCTCCCTCTGATGCCTTGACATGGACCTGAGGCCATCTCTAATCATTGCCATAGATCAAGAAGGTTCAATTGGGGAGAGGGGGGCACAATTTATGCTCTTGCTGGCGGAGGTCCACACCAGAGCCCTGCTCCAGCCCAGTGAGGGGCCTGGGTGAATGGGAGGGCTTCCAAGGAGTGTTGGCAGATGGGAAGCTGGCACCGTTCCCCTTCCCAGTCAAAAGTTCCTTTTTTCTGCCCTCATAGTCATTCCCCTCACAATTCCCTCAGCTGCTCTGACATGATGTCTCCTCAAAGGTGATGAAGAAACAGTTTTCCTCTGGTTCACTTTTGTCATTTCTGTCTCCTTGTTCAATAGACAGGATTCCCTGCTGGCCCAGAAGGAATATAATGAAAGTATTTGGCACAAACAACCAGTATGGAGAATGGGGAGTATTGGGGGAGGCAGGCTGGTGTAGTGGAAACCACACTGGAGCTGTCAAATCAGCAGCTGGATGCAGTGGATGGAGTGCTGGGCCAAGAGTCAGAAAGACTCATCTTTCTGAGTTCAAATCTGGTCTCAAGACACTTACTAGCTGTATGACCCTGGGCAAGTCATTTAACCCTGTTTGCCTCAGTTTCCTCATCTGTAAAATGAGCTGGAGAAGGAAATGGCAAACCACTCCAATATCTGTGCCAAGAAAACCGCAGATGATGTCATGAAGAATCAAACACGAGTGAAATGACTGAAGAACAAATGAGATAAGTCACTCTCTTTGGGCCTCAGTTTCCTCATCTGTAAATTGGGGATAATAACACTTTTGCTGTGAGAAGCAGAGTAATGAAGCAGATAGGAAACTGGACTCAGATTCAAGAAGGCCTGGTTCAAGTTCCCTCTTTGACATACGCTGTCTGTGTGACTCTGGTTAAGTCACTTAGTCTCTTAAAGCCCCCAGGCGCCTCTCTAATATCATAACCTGTTGGGTTGTCTATCTGCATTGGGAAAAGGCATTCTGTATGCCCAGTTTTCCACACAGAGGAAATCACAGACCTACCTACTCCAGAGAAATGAGACAAAACCAAACCAAAAATGTGTTTCCGCCTTTCTCATAGGTTTGATGGAATAATCAAGTGTTTGTCGTTGTTCAGTGACTTCGGTTGTGTCCAGCTCTTCCTGACCCCATTTGGGGTTTTCTTGGCAAAGATAATAGGTTTGCCATTTCCTTCTCCAGCTCATTTTACAATTAAGGAAATTGAGGCAAATAGAGTTAAGAGACTTGCCCAGAGTCACACAGCTAATAACTGTTTGATGCTGTATTTGAACTCAGGAAAATGAGTCTTCCTGACCTGATGCAATTCCACTCTGCTACTTAGCTGCCCCACTCAAAGGTACAGAAATGACATATCTGAGTGCTAGCTTCAGGGACATTTTGCTGCCATGTCATTTATATGCTATGACTTCATGGCTAAAGCTACTCCTAAGGCTTCCCTACTTTTAATTTCCAACTTGCAGCTGCGTTTTTTGTCACCATCCTCTCCACACAGAGCAATTGAGTTGAGTGGGGGTGGGGAGGAAAGCTTTCACTGAGGGAGCCTGGTCTCTCTCCCATTCTGAGGATGCCTGTAGGCAACAGAGTAAAGCAGGGAGAGCCCAGTCCTCTGGGTGGTATTTCTCAAACTGGCCCTTTTATTATTGCCCCAGAGCTGAGTGTATTGCAAGGAGAGAGAGCAAGGGAGAGCTAGGCAAGACCTCTTCATGGCAGAGCGATTTGGCAGAGTCCAGTGGCATGGAAGGCTTCCCCTGGGGGTCTGTACATGCTCCGTGGTGTTGCGTGTGCCATTTGGAAAATACTCACAGAGTACTGTAGCTTTTAGGCACAGAATCAGTCTATCATCAATAAATATTTACTAAGTGCCTACTATGTGCCAGACATGGCAATATGTGCTGGAAATACAAAGAAAGTTAAAAGATGGTCCCTGTTCTCAAGGAGATCAGTCTAACAGGGAGACAACATTCCAACAACTGCCCAGGACAAATTTGAAGTAAGCAGCAGAGAGAAGGACAAAGGTGCTGAGGACTCATGGTCAGTGAGGAATCTGTGATAATCCATGCCAGACACCCGGTCTAGGCCCCGGTACTTCCTCCCCCTCCCCTTCTGTTTGGATTGCCCCATCTCTGGAGCCCCTGCTACTCCACTTGCCCATCCCTGCTCCTCCCTAGTCTCTGCTACTATTTTTGGTGCCCCCTGGATATCTTCCATCCCTGAATCTGCCAGGAGCCGACAACAGGTGAATGAGGATGTTCCATATAGCTTAGGTTATTTTTTATAAGCCATTCACAAGACTGACTTAAGGGAAAAGGAAATTGATTAGAAAGCAGCAGGGAAATGACTCGCCCTATACCAATGTGTATAATAAATGTAAAATAACAACGACGATAATAATTTCACCGACACCTCCCATGTTGTCTAAGGACGTGGCAAATGCACAATTATAGACTAAATGGTGAAAAGCAACATTTGGCTGCTTTAAAATATCCTCCTTTGGATCATTAGTGGTGTGGGTGTCAATGAGAAGGAAATGTTCACTCAGCTCTGGGATTTTTCATCACCAGAGCCTGGCGCCATGTGTCATGTAGATTTAAGAGGCAATGGAGTGTAGTAGAAAGAGCCAGAACCCAGGCTCACGTTCTAGTTCTTACACATACAAATTGTGGGAAGGTGGGTGAGACACTTAGACCTCTCTAACCCTCAATTTCCTCATCTGTAAAATGGAGATGATTATTTTCTTTAGGTTCCTGGAGTTTTTGTGAAAAACAAGCTTTGGAAATCTGAAAGTATTATGGAAATGGGAATTGTTATCATTACTCAATATGCTAATTGGGATTCAAGTTGTCACACATCGTAAAAAACAAACAAAACCTAAAACAAAACAATGGATTGTGAATCAGTGGATGACCTGGGTTCAAATCCCAGCGCAGTCATTTATTAACCATGTGACCTTGGGCAAGTCACTTAACTTTCCTGAGCCTCAGTTTCCTTATCTGTAAAATGGGAATGATAATTATTGTTGTTCATTCATGTCCAACACTTCATGACCCCATTTGGGGTTTTATTGGCAAAGAGACTGGAATGGTTTGGCATTTCCTTCTTGGGCTCATTTTGTAGTTCAGAAACTGAAGCAAACAGGGTTAAATGACACAGCTGAGATTTCCTGAGCTCCAGACCCACCACTCTATCCACTGTTCTACCTAGCTGCCCTAGGAATGATAATGCTTTCTCTAATTACTTCATGGTGTTGTAGTAAGCTACAGGACTTTTAAAAATCTTCAAGTACTTATAGGAATGGGAGCTTCTCAACCTTTCACTTCTAATCCAGTGCTCTGCACACAGTAGCCGCTTAAATGTTCGTTAAATAATCACATGTATGCTTAGGAAAAGAGGGGCTAGCAATGTAACAAGGATGAGATCCAACAGATTCAACACTGATACTCTTGAGATACAAAAAAAACCAACAAAATACACAAAGGAAGGTCTCAAGTGTTAGGGACTTAGCATTAGAGCCCTTATGGAGAATTTAGATAAAAACACAAAAAAGAATAACACAGGAAGAAAAAGCATGGAGGGGCTGTAATGTACACAGATAGAAGAAGTGCCTATACTAAGGATCCACCCCAAACGTTAGACAAAGCCTGGGGCTCTGTACATGGCCCACAGGCCTAGTCAGTAGCAAAGTCTGTAGCAGAGCTCAGGAGTCACCAAAGGATGGAATGTCAGAGTGCATCTCAAACAGTTGAGGTGGGAACAAGGAGGAGGAAACAAGAATTTATTAAGCTCCTATTATATGTCAAATACTGCACTAAGCATTTTAAAAATGTTATCTCATTTGATTCTCCAACCACAGTGGGAAATAAATGTTCTTGCCCCCATTTTATTGTTGAGGAAAAAGAGGTGACTGGCCCAGGGTCACAAAGTTCGCAAGTATCTCAGGCTTGATTCAAACTCAAGTCTTCTGACTCAAAGCCCAGTGTTCTATCTACTGCACCACTTAGCTGCCTTCCTAAGGCAGGTACCTGAGGACACTGAATTTCAGAGTTGAGAGGGACTTAGAACATTGAACATGGAATGTCAGATATGGCAAAGACTTTAGAACACAAAGCTGTAAGGAATCTTAAAACAAAGAATGTCAGAGCTGGAAGGGAGTTTACAATATAGACTATAACTTGTTGTTTTCCAGATGAGGCCCAGGGGTGGTTATGTGGCACAGTGAATAGAGCACTGGCCCTGGAGTCAGGAGGACCTGAGTTCAAATCCACCCTCAGACACTTGACATACTTATTAGCTATGTGATCTTGGGCAAGTCACTTAACCCCAATTGCCCTCCAAAAAGCAAAAAGAAGAAAAAAAGAAAAGAAAAGGAGTCCCAGAGAGGAGAAGTTTCTAGTACCAATGTTCCCAGGTTCCAGCTCTATAGTCAATACTTGTTAAGTATATGGCCATGGACAAGTCTTCCTTTCTCAGAGTTTTAGCTTCCTCTTTTGTAAAATAAAGCTAATATTTCTTACATTCCCTACTTTACAGTGCTGTGGGGGAAGTGTGTTGAACATTTCAAAGCACTATAGAAATGTGGATTGTTTCTATTATTTTTTTTTTGCATATTATTTGAAGTTCACAAACTGATGGTTTCCATTCTTCTAGTGAAACAAAACCAGGTCTGTGGATGCCAAAAGGAGCGATGGAGAGAAAAAAGAGGGATGAGGAGGGAGGAGGGGGCCGTGCAACAATTAATCAATCTGACTCCTACTGGGACCAGAGAAAGCAAAAACTTGCCAATGGGATCAAGAAGCCAGGGCAGGAGGCCAGCAGAACAACTGAGTAGGAGGACAATGCTCCTTCACTGTACATGAGGGTGAGAGTTGAGAGGCTTCAGATCCTAGAAGCTGCAGATTAAGCCATCTGTTCTGTTCATGCACCTGGCTCAGGGTCTGAGGGACTGGTTTTCAATCCCTGCTCTTTAACTGACTTGGGCAAATCCCTTTGAACCACGTGACACACACCCTTCCTCAGTTTCCTCATCTAGAAAATGAAAGGTGGACCTTGTAGAATACTGGAAAGAGAATTGTCTCTAGTGTCAGAGAACCTGGATTTGAATCCTGCCTCTGATACTTAGAACCAATGCGACACTGAGTGAGTCACTCAATATTTATGAAACTCAGTTTCCTCATCTCTAAAGTGAAGGGGTTGAACCAGTAGTTTATTGGAAAGAATACTGGCTGTAGAGTCAGAGAATCTGGATTTGAATCCTGTTCCTGATTCTTAGCATCTGCATCACCTTGGACAAATCACCCAACCTCTCTGTGTGTCAATGTCTTCACCTGTAAAATGATGAGGTTGGACTAGATGATCTCCAGGCTCCCTTCCTGGAACGAGAGCTATGCTCCCATGAAGCCCCTCCCAGATCTTAAATCCCATGTTCATAGATTAATAACTAGAAATGACCTTAGAGGTCAACTAGTCCACTCTTCTCATTTTCCAGATGAGGAACCTGAAGCCCAGAGTAGGAAAATGACCTGTCCAAGGTCATATAGCTAGTAGAAGACAAAGTCAGGGCTTGAAATCAGGTCCTGTGACTCAGTGTTAGTACTCATTCCACTGTACCATGTCCCTCCCTGTCCAGGTTCTGAAGCACTGTGAAGGCAGAATGAAGAAGCCCTCAAAAGAATATTTGTTTGGCCCCCAGAGAGGCCAATGGATAAAATCCCAGGAACCTATAATACTATTTCTCTTGAAAGTTGCAAGAGCCATCAGGATGCCATGTAAATACACATTACTCAGGGAATTAGGAGATCTGAGTTTGAATCCTAGTTTAGATGCTTACTAAAAGCATGGCTCTAGGTTCTGAGGACTACGGATCAACTACAAAGAACTTTGGATGGAAGATACTATCTACCTTTAGAGAAAGAACCGATATATGGAAATACATATTGTATAATTTCATATATCTATATATTTGTGTCAAATGTTGGAAGAGAGGAAGTAAGACAGCTTAGAACTTGAAATGTAGTAAAAAAAAAAAAGTAAAATAAATATTTAAAAACTTTTTATACAAAAAGGTGTGACCCTAGGCAAGTTACTTACTCATCTGTAAAATGGGATTAATATTATTTACACTATCTGCCTCGCTTAGTAAAGAACTTAGTAAACTCTGAAGAGTTATAGAAATGGAAGTGAGCATTATCATCAAATTCAGTTATATGAGGGCAGGGGTTACCCCCTTCATGCATCAAGGGGGCAGAGCTCTTTGTAGAATCAGAACAGTTAAAAGGTCACACTAATAGGAAATGCAGGATGGATCTGGAAGAGTGAGATGGTACTGAGTTAGCAAGCTCATTCTCATGTATTGCTGAAGAGGAAAGAGCCTTGGGTTGGCAGTCAGAAGACCTAGAACCTGTGTCTTCCAGCTCTAGCTCTGACTTGCAGTGTGCCCTTGGGCAAGTCACTTCCCTCTTATGGCTATTTCCTTTTCTGTGAAATGAGGGGTTTGAAATAGATGGTCCCTTTTGGTTCTAAGATCTTTTGTTCTTACGTCCACAAAGTTTTAGCTAACAGTAGCCTAGGATTTTTAAGGGCTCTCTGTAGACAAGTTAAAAATGTCCATCTTTGCTAAATGTAATTTCCCCCACATTCCAAACTGTGAAAAGATTTGGGATTGAATCAAATTACACTTCTCATTTTTTCATATTGCATATAAGACTGGTGAGCTAATCTTTTTAAAACCAAAGTCAAATCCAATTTTTATATATTCATTTATTCATTTACTTATTCTTCTATTTGCTTGTTGATTCTTTTGTTTCATTCATTTATTCAACAAACATTTTTTAAAACCACTACTGTGTGTGCAGTACTATGACAGGTATGGGGTGGGGGAAATACAAAAGAAGTTGAAAGTAATACAGTCTCTTTCCTAAGCTCTTACAGACTAGGTAGAGAATTTTGTACATATTTATACAAATATAGAGAGAAAATATGAAGAATTCAGAGAAGCTTGGAAAGATTTATATGAACTGATGCAGAGTGAAATAAGTAGAACCAGAAACACATTTTACAAAATGACTAAAACAGTATAAATGGAAAGAATGAAAAATCTGAAACTGAATGTTACATCATTTTAGTGACCAACTTTAGTCCTGAAGAGATAATAAAATGTTCCTTCTTCCCTTCTTTGCAGACATCCATATACCTTTAAGAGTGCATATACCATCAGACTGAGTTGATATGTGATTTAATTTTGTTGACCTGTTTTTTGGCTCTTTCTTTTTTTATTCTTTGTCACAAAGGATGGTTCATTGGGTTACATTTGGAAATTAAGGTGATGTCAAAACAAAAGATAACAATTTAAAAATTTTAGACATGCATACATGCACATACCTATATACCTATGTGTGTATGTGTGTATATACATGTATGTGTATGTATTTGTGACTAAAAGAAAACTTGGTTGCCAAGAGACTTGGGAGAAGACATGACCAATGGATGGACTAATTGTGACTCCCATGCTCAGCTCCCCTAACTTCGTGAAAGGAATTATGGATCAACGATGCCAGAGCTGGCTCACACTATACTGGTTTTCATGGCTTATCTTTTAGCAGCTCATCACATCCATACTCGGCTCTTGAATCCCTTCTTCCTTCTGGACTGGCTCTGATGTCTTTGACTCATAACTCCTTTTTTTCAAAGAGGAAAAGAGCACAGCTTGGAAGTTAAGGTCAATATGTCCAGAGATTAGTCTTTGCCCTGTTACTATGCCTTAAAAGCAGAATGTGTGTGCGTGTATGTATGTATGTGTATATATGTGTGTGTGTGTGAGTGTGTGTGTCTGTTGTTCCAAAAAGATCTCAACAGTATGCAATAATGGGCCAAACCAAGTAAGAGGAAATATAATAGGGATAAATGCAAAGTCCTTCATTTGTATTCAAATAGTCAACTGCATAAGTATGGAATGGGGGAATGTGACTAATCAAAACTTCATGTGGAAAAGGGAGTTTTTGGAACTAGAATCTCAATATGACTCATATTGTGAGACAGCAGATTAGCCAAAAATGCTTATGTGATCTTGAACTGCATCAATAGAAAGATGGTGTACAGAATGAGGGAGGTAAATATCCTGCTGTCTTTTGCCCTGGTCAGACCACACCTGGAGTTCTGTGTTTGCTTCTGGGAGTCAGGGAAGCTTTAGGTAAGACACTGATAAGCCAGGAAACAAACAGAGGAGAATGACCAGGAGGGAGAAGGGACTAGAGATGAATAACAATGACAACAATAATAATAACTAGCATCTGTTATGTGCCAGGTGTTATGCTAAGTGCTTTACAAATATTATCTCATTTTATCCTCAAAACAACCCTGTAAGGTAGATACTATTATTAGCCCTATTTTACAGTTAGGGAAACTGAGGCAAACAGGTTAAGTCACCTGCCTAAGGTCACACAGCTAATAAGTATCCAATCCTAGAATTGAATGCAAGTCTTCAAGGATCGGGTGAAGAAACGGGAAATATTTATTCTGGAGAATAAAAGATTTATGGGGTACACAAGAAAAGACTGTCACGAGGAATAGGAATTAGACATGTTCTGCTTGGCCCAAGAGGGCAAAGCTAGGAGTAATGGATGGAAGTTTCAAAGATATAGACTTAGCTTCAGGATAAGAGAAAATCTTCCTTGTCACCAGAGTTATTCAAAAGTGAAATAGGCTGACCTGGGAGCTGATGGGTTTCTCCTCCATAAAGATCAATAGCAGGGCTCAACTAGACATCCTATGATTGCTGCTAACAGAGGATATAGAAGGGCAGCTCCTCTCCAGGGCCTCGATGCCCCTGCTGTGACGCTATAGTGGGACCCAACCAAAGACCACCGTGGGAGGCCACCTAATTGCTACAGAAACTTAGTATAAAGGAGAGGAGTGTTACTGTGGCTTGAGATCAGGCTAGGTAGGCTTCATGGAGGAGGTAGTTCTTGAGGGTGACCCTGAGGGGAAAATGTAGGTTTTGGACTAGTGCATAAAGGCAGGGAGGACATTCCAGGGGAGGGAAAGCAACATGAGTAAAGGCCTGCATGAAGATTGAATGAAGAAACCGACTGACTAAAGCAAAAAGTACAGGAAGTCTGGGCAGCAAGGTGGTGCACTAGATAGAGGGCCAGGTCTGCAGCTCAGGAAGCCTCCTCTTTCTGAGTTCAAATCTGTCCTCAGATACTTACTAGCTGCGCAGCCCTGGGTAAGTTACATAACCTGGTTTGCCTTGATTTCCTCATCTGTAAAATGAGCTGGAGAAGGAAATGGCAAACGACTACAGTATCTTTGCCAAGAAAACCCCAAATGGGGTCATGAAGAGTTGGACCTGACTGAAATGACTGAACAACAAAAACGGGGGAAGAAGGAAAAGAGAAGATTAGATGGGTATTCAGAATGCTCCCATTCATGTATATATGTCTCTCCTTGGCTATTCCCTAGCACTGAGTTCTAAGCTTACCCCAGCCACCAACTGTGGCCTCACTACTTTCTGCAAAGTTTGTCTGCCCCAGGAGGATTCAGCAGGACCTTCCTAGAGATAAAGAAGTCAAATCAAACAACAAATGTGAAGGGGTAGGTATTGGAAATACAAAGACAAAAATGAAACAGTAGCTGCCCTCAAGGAACTTACATTCTATGAGGGGAGACAACGTGTACATATATTGATATATACAAAATAAATACAAGGTAATAGAAGGCACTAGCAGCTGGGGAAGGGCTCAGACAACACTTCATGTAGAATTAGATTTGGGCAAGGGACCATGACACTGGAACAGCCCCATGGGCAAGTATTAGCCTGAGTGAAGAATGAGTTCATATAGGCTCATAGGATTTGGAGTTGGAAGGGACTTTATTATACTATCTATTCTAACCTACTCATTTTAGCCAAAAAAAATTAAAGTGACTTGCCCAAGGACACACAGCTAGCAAGCAGCACTACTGGACTTCTAGGCCAGGTCCTCAGACTCCAAATTCTACATGCTTTCAGTTTTCCCTTCCCCATCCCCAGAAGACCATGGGTGGGTAAGAAGTCAGAACTCAGGGTCCTCTCATGCTCTTCCCCCAGCAGTGTGGCAGGGTTCTGCCATCAATTGCACTTATCGGGCCTCTTATTTCATCCTTTATCCAGCTGTCTCTGGTGTCACTCTGTGTCCTTAACTAGGAGTTATGAGAGATTGAGCACTCAGGTCTAGGCCTTCTGAAGGATTCATGGATCCAAGCCTGGCCATCCATCAGGGATAAATCTCAGTGGCTTTTCAATGGGGAGAAAATAATTTACCAAAGCCAGAAGAAGGACCCTTTGGTTTCTGCAGCAATGGGTTCCAGAGCTAATGTGAAAATGATGGAGATGATGAAGGTTGTTGGGAGTAGAATCAGAAAGTCTGGGTTCAAGTTCTGGCTGCGATGATCAGCTGGGCCTCACATTCCCCATCTGCAAAATGAGCGGCAAATGGAACTGGATCAGTGATTCTCAAAGGCTGCATCCCAGGCTGCACCAGGTGTGCCACAAATTTTTGGTTATATTATTTAAAGTGCTTTGTTGAACATAAATTTTGACTTCCTTGGTATATACTGTAATGTTAAGTGTGGCATCTGCCTCAGAATTAGCCCTTCTGCTTCTATCCTAGGCCCCTGGGGGGCTCACCAAATAAGGCCCGGCCCAGACCCACGACACAGCTCTCAGGTCCATCTTCACCCCATGCCACACCTCTCATCCCCTGCATCAGACGAGATCCAGTATTCCAGCTCTCCCTTCCCCCACCCCACCCCAACCTTTCCACCTAATTCTGGAAATAATAATAAAATCAACACATGTCAGTAAATTTCCTTATAATTCCACTCACCATCCCTCTAACTTCCCAAACCAAAATGTCCTTCCCTGGCTGCTGATCCCCAACAAACCAAGACTCTACATATGTTCTCCACTCTCCCCCCCCCCCCATTGCAATGTAAGTTCCTTGAAGGTAGGAACTGTCTTATTCAATTCTGTTCAGATACCTAAAGCTCAGTGCAGTGCCCAATATGTAGTAATAATCATTATCATAGCTAATATTCATATAGCACTTACTTTACAAGTATTATCTCATTGGATACTCACAATAACACTGGGAGGTAGGTGCTATAATTATGCCCATTTTACAGATAAGGAAACTGAGGCAAACTAGGTTAAGTGACTTGCCCAGGGTCTCACAGCTAGTGTCTGAGGCTGGATTTGAACTCAGGTCTTCCTGACTCCAGGCCTAGGGTTCTATCTACTAACTCACATAGTAAGTGCTTAAGAAGTTATATTATTTAATAAATATATTATATTTATACATAATAAATATATAAATAAAGTAAAATATATATTAAATTAATTAATTTAAAATTCATTCATTCATAAAATAAACAAAGCTTGTCTATTAAGCCTTAAACTAACCTCGAAAACAGAAAAAGAATTCGACAAAAATGTCCACTCTTACTGAAGGTAAGCTGTGCACGCCTGAGTTTCGTTACTCTCTCATAGTGTTGCTAACTTAAAGATTCCCTGATTCTTCACACAGAAGAATCTTGTGCCCTGAACAAAACCACAATAATAAAACATATTGAGAATCACTGGATTGGACAGTCTCCAAAGCCTCTCTCAGCTCTAATTCCTATGATATTAGGAGTTGATCATTTCTCCTGTGGTATTCTGCAGCTAAAATGTTCTAGGCCAGGATAGATATTAGCAAATTTGTGAACTTGGATGAGAAAAATGTTACATTTTTATTTTCACTAAGCTCTAGCTGAAATTAAGCATTTCTTCCAATTATTTAAGACCTTCATTCCGAGGATGCATCCATAGGATTCATTAGACTGTCAAAGGGGTCTAGGACCCAAACGAGGTTAAGAACCCGTGATCCAGGTCCTTGGGGGGAGTCTGTGGCCCTGGTGCCCTCTCTAGGAATGACTCTGTCCTGGGAACACTCCTTGATTACAAAAGGGGATGGTCTTGGTCCTGTAAGGCTGAGACAGTGGAATACAATGTTCTAGGTTCAGAGGTAGAGGCGCTGAGTTCAAGTCCAAACTCTAACACTTAACTAGCTCTATGACCCTGAGCAAATTACTTCCCCTCTCTGGTAGCTGGGGGGCGCAAAGCACTAGTCAGAGTGCTGACCCTGAAAGAAAAGACCTAAATTCAAATTCGACCTCAGACACTTAACTAGCTAGGTGACCCTGAGCAAGTCATTTAACCTCTGTGTGCGTCAGTTTCCTCAACAGAAAAATGGGGATAACAATAGTACCTCCAGTGAGACGATATTTATAAAGCACTTAGCCCAGTGCTTGGCATACAGGATACACTTAATAGATGTTTATTCCATTCCCTTCCCCCTCTTTAAGCCTCAGTTTCCCCCTCCATAAAAAGGGGGTAATAACCTGCCCTTAGGGTTTCTGTAAAGAAAGTGCTGTGTAAATTAAAGTGCCAAAGAAATAAGAATAATTGATTATTATTGCTGCTGTTAATGTTGTTATGCTCCAGGAAATGAGTAGAGAGTCATGAAAGAAGTCAGACTGGGGAGAGATTTCCTAGACCCTCAGGGGACAGGACTTTAGGAAACTCTAGTCAAATTTCTCTGCAAAACAGATGACTCAGACAGCAGTCTTGGAATAACCAAGGCAGAGGCACTGGGGGAAGTGAGAAAGTATTCTACTCTCCCCGCTAACAGTGAGATATCCCAGGAATAGCAGGATGGCACTGTGACTATAATTGTGCAGTGCAAGAGTCCTAGACATGAAGTCAGATGGCCCGTCTTCAGAGTGGCAACGAGGACTTGATCCTTCTGGGAAAGCACCACAAACCGCACCTGGAGCCGGCAGCATGAACCCAGATGAGGGTCAGGACACCTTCCTGTCGGGGAGAGACAGATCAGGAGACTGTTTTGAGACTGCAGCTGGCATAGTGGATAGAGTGCCAGCCTGGAGTCAGGAAGACCTGAGTTCAAATCCAACCTTAGATATTTTCCAGCTATGTGACCCTGGCCAAGTCACTTCTCTCTCTTTGCCTCAGTTTCCTCATCTATAAAATGAGCTGGAGAAGGAAATGGCTAACTACTGCAGTATCTTTGCCAAGAGAACCCCAAATGGGGTCATGAAGAGTCAGACTTGACTGAAAACTATTCAACAACAACAGCAATGGGGTGTGGGGGGTGGTGGAGATGGCAGATCAAAGGAGATGACTTTTCTTTTAAATAATTATTCTTGATAAGTTCTATTCTGTTGAAAGACTGAGATCGTTATCAGTGCCCTCAAAATTCATCATCTTTGGGGTGGCTAGGTAGCGGCTAGGTAGCACAGTGAATAGAGCACCAGCCCTGGAGTCAGGAGGACCTGAGTTCAAATCTACCCAAAAACATTTAACTAGCCGTGTGACCTTGGGCCAGTTACTTAATCCCAACTGCCCTTTCAAAAAGTAAAAAAGAAAAAGAAAAAAAATTCATCATCCTTGAGGGAAGGCTTGGTTTTCCCACCCTAGTTCCTCAACTTATGTCTGAATTTGAGTCCCAGATCTTCCACTCACTAGTTTATGTTGATGAGTAAGTCAGCTCACCTCTTCTAATACTTGCCCTACTTACATTATAGCTATTCAGACACCCCGAAGCTCAAAGGTGACTACATCCGTTACAAAGGAGCTGGAAGGATAACCCATGATCTCAAATGTCTATACACAGATGGAAAAGGTTTAGGCAATAAGCAAGACGAGCTAGAGGTCCTGAGACAAGGCAGAAACTTTTACTTCCTAGGGGTCAGCCAGCTTTCCCCAACTCCTCTTCATTCCAGCATCTTCCCTCCATTCAGTATTTCCTATTTATCCTTGCTTTGTGAAAACAAGGATACAAAAACTTGCTTTGTATCTACTAGTTTACATGTTGTCTCCCTCATTAGATTGCAAACTCTTTGAGGGGAGGGATAGTCTTTTGCCTCTTTTTGTCCTCTCAGCTCGTAGCACAATATCTGGCACAAAGTCAGCACTTAATAGCTGTTTCTTGGTTGGTTGATCATTGCAACTTGGGGATGAGATCTTAGACGAGAATATAGCTCTAGTTGGGCATAATTTACTCATATGAAATAGAATTGGGAAAAGAAGGGGATGGATACTAAAGTATATTTCATTTGTGAGAAAATTCAGCAACCATACGAGAGAAGTTCAATAAAGAATAATAGAGAAACAAACAGACAGAAGTGGCTTAAAAAAAACCCCCCCCCAAAACAAAAGACTTGTAGAGAAGATGGAAGCAAGGACAGGGAACAGAAGGAGAACAAAAGCATGGCACAGGGCTGGGACAACGGTATCAGGAGCTCTTAAGCTCCAAACAAGCAGAAGCTGGGCAGGAAAGTTAAGGACAACAAAGAGAGTTTGTTTATTTGTTTGTTTGTTTGTTTGAAAT
This sequence comes from Pseudochirops corinnae, assembly GCA_028646515.1. NCBI lineage: Eukaryota > Metazoa > Chordata > Mammalia > Diprotodontia > Pseudocheiridae > Pseudochirops > Pseudochirops corinnae. The sequence goes on from JAQQSV010001685.1 coordinate 23,264, forward strand.
ATAATGGGAAAAGGTGAAAATCAATGTAATTTTACCACTGCTTAGGGAAGATGTGATGATGATAACTGGCAACAGGGAGAAGACAAAGCCGATCAATTCTTATTTTGTTTCTTTCTCTTCCGAGGAAAATGGACTTTAGACTGAAAAGGAAAGAACAAAAATGGCTAATGGTGTTTGTTCTTGCTGTTCATCATGCCCAACTCTTCATGACCCCATTTGGGGTTTTCTTGGCAGAGATACTGGAGTGGTTTGCCATTTCCTTCTCCAGCCTATTTTACAGATAAGGAAACTGAGGCAAACAGAGTTATGTGACTTGCATAGAGTCACCCAGCTAGTAAGTTCTTGATGTCAGATTTGAACTCAGGAAGACAAGTCTTCTTGACTCCAGGCCTGGTGTGCTATTCACTATACCACTTAGCTGCCCTAATAGAGTAGATTCCAGAAATAAGTAAGAAGATAGGAAGATGGCACTTGATTCCCCAAGTCAACTAACTACATCTTCAGGTACTGAAAGAACTAGAGGGTGTAACTGCTGAACCGCTGTTAGTGTTATAAGAAAGAAACATCATGGGGAAAAGCAGACAGAAGGCAAACGTCCTGATCTCTTACAAAAGGAAAAGACTGCAATCTGGGAGCCGGTTCAGGGTGTGAAAGATTCCAGAATGTATTATTGAAGAGATGATTGATGAACACCTAGAAAAGGAAGCAGCGGTCACAAAAAGTCAATTTGAGTTCATTAAGAAGAGGTCATGCCAAACTAATGAGATTTCCTTCCTTTTTTGATAGGATTACTAAGTTGGTCAATCAAGAGAAGTGTAGATATAATTTAGCTAAATTTTATCAAAGTGTTTAGAAAACATGTCATACTGTTCTTGTGGAAAGGATGGAAGGTTGTGAGTTTGACAATAGTTCAGTTAGATGTATTTACAAATGGCTAAATGACCAGTCTCAAAGAGTAGTCATTCATGGCTCAATGTCAACTTGGCAGGCAGCCTCTAATGAAACGGCTCAGAGATATGTGTTGTTTAACATTTTTATCAATGACTTAGATAAAGATAAGAGTCAGCATTCTTGTCAGATTTTCAGATAATACAAAGTCACTAAGGTAGATAGCTGCCATAATGGGTGACAGTCAAGGGCCCAAAAGATCTTGACAGTCTAGGGCATAGTATTGGACCTAATGAGATCAAATTTAATGAGGACGCCATGTAAAATACTATGTCTGGGTCCAATAAATTCACTTCACGAGAGAGGCAGAGTTAGATAGTAGCTTGTCAGGAAAAGATCTAGGGCTTTTAGGGGACTCAATATGAGTCAACAGTGTGATATGGTAGCCACTAAAAAAAAGAAAAGGTCATGTAATCTTGAGATGCACAAAGAGAAGCTTAGCTTCAAGTAGCAGAAGTATCAGCTCCTTATTATTTGAAGGTTAGACCACATCTGGATTATCATGTTCAGTTCTAGGCACCACATTTTAGGTGGCACATGAATAAAACAGAGCAGATTCAAGGAGAAAACAACACTGAATGGAGGTGTAAAGGTATAAGGTGGGAGGAGGAAAGGACATAATCATTGTCTTCAAATATCTGAATCCTGACTTCCTTCAAATCCCAACTAGAAATCCCACCTTCTACAAGAAAACCCATCCCCACCCCACCCCTTAATTCTAGTGTCTTCCCTCTGTTGGTTGTTTCCAATTCATTTTGTCTCAATCCTGTCTGTACATAGTTGTGTACATGTTGTCTCCTCCATTAGACTGTGAGTATCTTGAAAGGAGGGGCTATCTTTTGTCTTTCTTTGTATTCCCATTGCTTATCACAGTCATAAGAATACAAGTCATTCCCCAATTGATAAATGGTCAAAAGATATGAACAGGCAATTTTCAGAAGCCGAAATTAAAGATATCTTTAAGCATATGGAAAAATGCTCTAAATCACTATTAATTTGAGAAATGCAAATCAAAAAACTTTGAGGTACCACATCTTACCAGTCAGATTGGCTAAGATGACAAAATAGGAAAATGAAGATGTGGAAAAATTGGAACACTAATGCATTGTTGGTGGAGTTGTGAACTGTTACAACCATTCTGGAGAGCAATCTGGAACTATGCCCAAAGGGCTATAAATAATTGCATACCCTTTGACCCAGCAATACCACTGTTGGAGTTATATCCCAAAGAGATCACAGAAGTGGGAAAAGGACCCATATGTACAAGGATATTTATTGCAGCTCTCTTCATGGTGGCAAAAAACTGGAAAATATAGGGGTTGCCCATCAATTGGGGAATGGCTGAACAAGTTGTGGTGTATGAATGTAATAGAAT
>JAQQSV010001685.1:25686-51073 GCA_028646515.1 Pseudochirops corinnae
TTATAGCCCTTTGGGCATAGTTCCAGATTGCTCTCCAGAATGGTTGTAACAGTTCACAACTCCACCAACAATGCATTAGTGTTCCAATTTTTCCACATCTTCATTTTCCTATTTTGTCATCTTAGCCAATCTGACTGGTAAGATGTGGTACCTCAAAGTTTTTTGATTTGCATTTCTCAAATTAATAGTGATTTAGAGCATTTTTCCATATGCTTAAAGATATCTTTAATTTCGGCTTCTGAAAATTGCCTGTTCATATCTTTTGACCATTTATCAATTGGGGAATGACTTGTATTCTTATGACTGTGATAAGCAATGGGAATACAAAGAAAGACAAAAGATAGCCCCTCCTTTCAAGATACTCACAGTCTAATGGAGGAGACAACATGTACACAACTATGTACAGACAGGATTGAGACAAAATGAATTGGAAACAACCAACAGAGGGAAGACACTAGAATTAAGGGGTGGGGTGGGGATGGGTTTTCTTGTAGAAGGTGGGATTTCTAGTTGGGATTTGAAGGAAGTCAGGATTCAGATATTTGAAGACAATGATTATGTCCTTTCCTCCTCCCACCTTATACCTTTACACCTCCATTCAGTGTTGTTTTCTCCTTGAATCTGCTCTGTTTTATTCATGTGCCACCTAAAATGTGGTGCCTAGAACTGAACATGATAATCCAGATGTGGTCTAACCTTCAAATAATAAGGAGCTGATACTTCTGCTACTTGAAGCTAAGCTTCTCTTTGTGCATCTCAAGATTACATGACCTTTTCTTTTTTTTAGTGGCTACCATATCACACTGTTGACTCATATTGAGTCCCCTAAAAGCCCTAGATCTTTTCCTGACAAGCTACTATCTAACTCTGCCTCTCTCGTGAAGTGAATTTATTGGACCCAGACATAGTATTTTACATGGCGTCCTCATTAAATTTGATCTCATTAGGTCCAATACTATGCCCTAGACTGTCAAGATCTTTTGGGCCCTTGACTGTCACCCATTATGGCAGCTATCTACCTTAGTGACTTTGTATTATCTGAAAATCTGACAAGAATGCTGACTCTTATCTTTATCTAAGTCATTGATAAAAATGTTAAACAACACATATCTCTGAGCCGTTTCATTAGAGGCTGCCTGCCAAGTTGACATTGAGCCATGAATGACTACTCTTTGAGACTGGTCATTTAGCCATTTGTAAATACATCTAACTGAACTATTGTCAAACTCACAACCTTCCATCCTTTCCACAAGAACAGTATGACATGTTTTCTAAACACTTTGATAAAATTTAGCTAAATTATATCTACACTTCTCTTGATTGACCAACTTAGTAATCCTATCAAAAAAGGAAGGAAATCTCATTAGTTTGGCATGACCTCTTCTTAATGAACTCAAATTGACTTTTTGTGACCGCTGCTTCCTTTTCTAGGTGTTCATCAATCATCTCTTCAATAATACATTCTGGAATCTTTCACACCCTGAACCGGCTCCCAGATTGCAGTCTTTTCCTTTTGTAAGAGATCAGGACGTTTGCCTTCTGTCTGCTTTTCCCCATGATGTTTCTTTCTTATAACACTAACAGCGGTTCAGCAGTTACACCCTCTAGTTCTTTCAGTACCTGAAGATGTAGTTAGTTGACTTGGGGAATCAAGTGCCATCTTCCTATCTTCTTACTTATTTCTGGAATCTACTCTATTAGGGCAGCTAAGTGGTATAGTGAATAGCACACCAGGCCTGGAGTCAAGAAGACTTGTCTTCCTGAGTTCAAATCTGACATCAAGAACTTACTAGCTGGGTGACTCTATGCAAGTCACATAACTCTGTTTGCCTCAGTTTCCTTATCTGTAAAATAGGCTGGAGAAGGAAATGGCAAACCACTCCAGTATCTCTGCCAAGAAAACCCCAAATGGGGTCATGAAGAGTTGGGCATGATGAACAGCAAGAACAAACACCATTAGCCATTTTTGTTCTTTCCTTTTCAGTCTAAAGTCCATTTTCCTCGGAAGAGAAAGAAACAAAATAAGAATTGATCGGCTTTGTCTTCTCCCTGTTGCCAGTTATCATCATCACATCTTCCCTAAGCAGTGGTAAAATTACATTGATTTTCACCTTTTCCCATTATATTTCAAACAAACAAACAAACAAATAAACAAACTCTCTTTGTTGTCCTTAACTTTCCTGCCCAGCTTCTGCTTGTTTGGAGCTTAAGAGCTCCTGATACCGTTGTCCCAGCCCTGTGCCATGCTTTTGTTCTCCTTCTGTTCCCTGTCCTTGCTTCCATCTTCTCTACAAGTCTTTTGTTTTGGGGGGGGGTTTTTTTTAAGCCACTTCTGTCTGTTTGTTTCTCTATTATTCTTTATTGAACTTCTCTCGTATGGTTGCTGAATTTTCTCACAAATGAAATATACTTTAGTATCCATCCCCTTCTTTTCCCAATTCTATTTCATATGAGTAAATTATGCCCAACTAGAGCTATATTCTCGTCTAAGATCTCATCCCCAAGTTGCAATGATCAACCAACCAAGAAACAGCTATTAAGTGCTGACTTTGTGCCAGATATTGTGCTACGAGCTGAGAGGACAAAAAGAGGCAAAAGACTATCCCTCCCCTCAAAGAGTTTGCAATCTAATGAGGGAGACAACATGTAAACTAGTAGATACAAAGCAAGTTTTTGTATCCTTGTTTTCACAAAGCAAGGATAAATAGGAAATACTGAATGGAGGGAAGATGCTGGAATGAAGAGGAGTTGGGGAAAGCTGGCTGACCCCTAGGAAGTAAAAGTTTCTGCCTTGTCTCAGGACCTCTAGCTCGTCTTGCTTATTGCCTAAACCTTTTCCATCTGTGTATAGACATTTGAGATCATGGGTTATCCTTCCAGCTCCTTTGTAACGGATGTAGTCACCTTTGAGCTTCGGGGTGTCTGAATAGCTATAATGTAAGTAGGGCAAGTATTAGAAGAGGTGAGCTGACTTACTCATCAACATAAACTAGTGAGTGGAAGATCTGGGACTCAAATTCAGACATAAGTTGAGGAACTAGGGTGGGAAAACCAAGCCTTCCCTCAAGGATGATGAATTTTTTTTCTTTTTCTTTTTTACTTTTTGAAAGGGCAGTTGGGATTAAGTAACTGGCCCAAGGTCACACGGCTAGTTAAATGTTTTTGGGTAGATTTGAACTCAGGTCCTCCTGACTCCAGGGCTGGTGCTCTATTCACTGTGCTACCTAGCCGCTACCTAGCCACCCCAAAGATGATGAATTTTGAGGGCACTGATAACGATCTCAGTCTTTCAACAGAATAGAACTTATCAAGAATAATTATTTAAAAGAAAAGTCATCTCCTTTGATCTGCCATCTCCACCACCCCCCACACCCCATTGCTGTTGTTGTTGAATAGTTTTCAGTCAAGTCTGACTCTTCATGACCCCATTTGGGGTTCTCTTGGCAAAGATACTGCAGTAGTTAGCCATTTCCTTCTCCAGCTCATTTTATAGATGAGGAAACTGAGGCAAAGAGAGAGAAGTGACTTGGCCAGGGTCACATAGCTGGAAAATATCTAAGGTTGGATTTGAACTCAGGTCTTCCTGACTCCAGGCTGGCACTCTATCCACTATGCCAGCTGCAGTCTCAAAACAGTCTCCTGATCTGTCTCTCCCCGACAGGAAGGTGTCCTGACCCTCATCTGGGTTCATGCTGCCGGCTCCAGGTGCGGTTTGTGGTGCTTTCCCAGAAGGATCAAGTCCTCGTTGCCACTCTGAAGACGGGCCATCTGACTTCATGTCTAGGACTCTTGCACTGCACAATTATAGTCACAGTGCCATCCTGCTATTCCTGGGATATCTCACTGTTAGCGGGGAGAGTAGAATACTTTCTCACTTCCCCCAGTGCCTCTGCCTTGGTTATTCCAAGACTGCTGTCTGAGTCATCTGTTTTGCAGAGAAATTTGACTAGAGTTTCCTAAAGTCCTGTCCCCTGAGGGTCTAGGAAATCTCTCCCCAGTCTGACTTCTTTCATGACTCTCTACTCATTTCCTGGAGCATAACAACATTAACAGCAGCAATAATAATCAATTATTCTTATTTCTTTGGCACTTTAATTTACACAGCACTTTCTTTACAGAAACCCTAAGGGCAGGTTATTACCCCCTTTTTATGGAGGGGGAAACTGAGGCTTAAAGAGGGGGAAGGGAATGGAATAAACATCTATTAAGTGTATCCTGTATGCCAAGCACTGGGCTAAGTGCTTTATAAATATCGTCTCACTGGAGGTACTATTGTTATCCCCATTTTTCTGTTGAGGAAACTGACGCACACAGAGGTTAAATGACTTGCTCAGGGTCACCTAGCTAGTTAAGTGTCTGAGGTCGAATTTGAATTTAGGTCTTTTCTTTCAGGGTCAGCACTCTGACTAGTGCTTTGCGCCCCCCAGCTACCAGAGAGGGGAAGTAATTTGCTCAGGGTCATAGAGCTAGTTAAGTGTTAGAGTTTGGACTTGAACTCAGCGCCTCTACCTCTGAACCTAGAACATTGTATTCCACTGTCTCAGCCTTACAGGACCAAGACCATCCCCTTTTGTAATCAAGGAGTGTTCCCAGGACAGAGTCATTCCTAGAGAGGGCACCAGGGCCACAGACTCCCCCCAAGGACCTGGATCACGGGTTCTTAACCTCGTTTGGGTCCTAGACCCCTTTGACAGTCTAATGAATCCTATGGATGCATCCTCGGAATGAAGGTCTTAAATAATTGGAAGAAATGCTTAATTTCAGCTAGAGCTTAGTGAAAATAAAAATGTAACATTTTTCTCATCCAAGTTCACAAATTTGCTAATATCTATCCTGGCCTAGAACATTTTAGCTGCAGAATACCACAGGAGAAATGATCAACTCCTAATATCATAGGAATTAGAGCTGAGAGAGGCTTTGGAGACTGTCCAATCCAGTGATTCTCAATATGTTTTATTATTGTGGTTTTGTTCAGGGCACAAGATTCTTCTGTGTGAAGAATCAGGGAATCTTTAAGTTAGCAACACTATGAGAGAGTAACGAAACTCAGGCGTGCACAGCTTACCTTCAGTAAGAGTGGACATTTTTGTCGAATTCTTTTTCTGTTTTCGAGGTTAGTTTAAGGCTTAATAGACAAGCTTTGTTTATTTTATGAATGAATGAATTTTAAATTAATTAATTTAATATATATTTTACTTTATTTATATATTTATTATGTATAAATATAATATATTTATTAAATAATATAACTTCTTAAGCACTTACTATGTGAGTTAGTAGATAGAACCCTAGGCCTGGAGTCAGGAAGACCTGAGTTCAAATCCAGCCTCAGACACTAGCTGTGAGACCCTGGGCAAGTCACTTAACCTAGTTTGCCTCAGTTTCCTTATCTGTAAAATGGGCATAATTATAGCACCTACCTCCCAGTGTTATTGTGAGTATCCAATGAGATAATACTTGTAAAGTAAGTGCTATATGAATATTAGCTATGATAATGATTATTACTACATATTGGGCACTGCACTGAGCTTTAGGTATCTGAACAGAATTGAATAAGACAGTTCCTACCTTCAAGGAACTTACATTGCAATGGGGGGGGGGGGAGAGTGGAGAACATATGTAGAGTCTTGGTTTGTTGGGGATCAGCAGCCAGGGAAGGACATTTTGGTTTGGGAAGTTAGAGGGATGGTGAGTGGAATTATAAGGAAATTTACTGACATGTGTTGATTTTATTATTATTTCCAGAATTAGGTGGAAAGGTTGGGGTGGGGTGGGGGAAGGGAGAGCTGGAATACTGGATCTCGTCTGATGCAGGGGATGAGAGGTGTGGCATGGGGTGAAGATGGACCTGAGAGCTGTGTCGTGGGTCTGGGCCGGGCCTTATTTGGTGAGCCCCCCAGGGGCCTAGGATAGAAGCAGAAGGGCTAATTCTGAGGCAGATGCCACACTTAACATTACAGTATATACCAAGGAAGTCAAAATTTATGTTCAACAAAGCACTTTAAATAATATAACCAAAAATTTGTGGCACACCTGGTGCAGCCTGGGATGCAGCCTTTGAGAATCACTGATCCAGTTCCATTTGCCGCTCATTTTGCAGATGGGGAATGTGAGGCCCAGCTGATCATCGCAGCCAGAACTTGAACCCAGACTTTCTGATTCTACTCCCAACAACCTTCATCATCTCCATCATTTTCACATTAGCTCTGGAACCCATTGCTGCAGAAACCAAAGGGTCCTTCTTCTGGCTTTGGTAAATTATTTTCTCCCCATTGAAAAGCCACTGAGATTTATCCCTGATGGATGGCCAGGCTTGGATCCATGAATCCTTCAGAAGGCCTAGACCTGAGTGCTCAATCTCTCATAACTCCTAGTTAAGGACACAGAGTGACACCAGAGACAGCTGGATAAAGGATGAAATAAGAGGCCCGATAAGTGCAATTGATGGCAGAACCCTGCCACACTGCTGGGGGAAGAGCATGAGAGGACCCTGAGTTCTGACTTCTTACCCACCCATGGTCTTCTGGGGATGGGGAAGGGAAAACTGAAAGCATGTAGAATTTGGAGTCTGAGGACCTGGCCTAGAAGTCCAGTAGTGCTGCTTGCTAGCTGTGTGTCCTTGGGCAAGTCACTTTAATTTTTTTTGGCTAAAATGAGTAGGTTAGAATAGATAGTATAATAAAGTCCCTTCCAACTCCAAATCCTATGAGCCTATATGAACTCATTCTTCACTCAGGCTAATACTTGCCCATGGGGCTGTTCCAGTGTCATGGTCCCTTGCCCAAATCTAATTCTACATGAAGTGTTGTCTGAGCCCTTCCCCAGCTGCTAGTGCCTTCTATTACCTTGTATTTATTTTGTATATATCAATATATGTACACGTTGTCTCCCCTCATAGAATGTAAGTTCCTTGAGGGCAGCTACTGTTTCATTTTTGTCTTTGTATTTCCAATACCTACCCCTTCACATTTGTTGTTTGATTTGACTTCTTTATCTCTAGGAAGGTCCTGCTGAATCCTCCTGGGGCAGACAAACTTTGCAGAAAGTAGTGAGGCCACAGTTGGTGGCTGGGGTAAGCTTAGAACTCAGTGCTAGGGAATAGCCAAGGAGAGACATATATACATGAATGGGAGCATTCTGAATACCCATCTAATCTTCTCTTTTCCTTCTTCCCCCGTTTTTGTTGTTCAGTCATTTCAGTCAGGTCCAACTCTTCATGACCCCATTTGGGGTTTTCTTGGCAAAGATACTGTAGTCGTTTGCCATTTCCTTCTCCAGCTCATTTTACAGATGAGGAAATCAAGGCAAACCAGGTTATGTAACTTACCCAGGGCTGCGCAGCTAGTAAGTATCTGAGGACAGATTTGAACTCAGAAAGAGGAGGCTTCCTGAGCTGCAGACCTGGCCCTCTATCTAGTGCACCACCTTGCTGCCCAGACTTCCTGTACTTTTTGCTTTAGTCAGTCGGTTTCTTCATTCAATCTTCATGCAGGCCTTTACTCATGTTGCTTTCCCTCCCCTGGAATGTCCTCCCTGCCTTTATGCACTAGTCCAAAACCTACATTTTCCCCTCAGGGTCACCCTCAAGAACTACCTCCTCCATGAAGCCTACCTAGCCTGATCTCAAGCCACAGTAACACTCCTCTCCTTTATACTAAGTTTCTGTAGCAATTAGGTGGCCTCCCACGGTGGTCTTTGGTTGGGTCCCACTATAGCGTCACAGCAGGGGCATCGAGGCCCTGGAGAGGAGCTGCCCTTCTATATCCTCTGTTAGCAGCAATCATAGGATGTCTAGTTGAGCCCTGCTATTGATCTTTATGGAGGAGAAACCCATCAGCTCCCAGGTCAGCCTATTTCACTTTTGAATAACTCTGGTGACAAGGAAGATTTTCTCTTATCCTGAAGCTAAGTCTATATCTTTGAAACTTCCATCCATTACTCCTAGCTTTGCCCTCTTGGGCCAAGCAGAACATGTCTAATTCCTATTCCTCGTGACAGTCTTTTCTTGTGTACCCCATAAATCTTTTATTCTCCAGAATAAATATTTCCCGTTTCTTCACCCGATCCTTGAAGACTTGCATTCAATTCTAGGATTGGATACTTATTAGCTGTGTGACCTTAGGCAGGTGACTTAACCTGTTTGCCTCAGTTTCCCTAACTGTAAAATAGGGCTAATAATAGTATCTACCTTACAGGGTTGTTTTGAGGATAAAATGAGATAATATTTGTAAAGCACTTAGCATAACACCTGGCACATAACAGATGCTAGTTATTATTATTGTTGTCATTGTTATTCATCTCTAGTCCCTTCTCCCTCCTGGTCATTCTCCTCTGTTTGTTTCCTGGCTTATCAGTGTCTTACCTAAAGCTTCCCTGACTCCCAGAAGCAAACACAGAACTCCAGGTGTGGTCTGACCAGGGCAAAAGACAGCAGGATATTTACCTCCCTCATTCTGTACACCATCTTTCTATTGATGCAGTTCAAGATCACATAAGCATTTTTGGCTAATCTGCTGTCTCACAATATGAGTCATATTGAGATTCTAGTTCCAAAAACTCCCTTTTCCACATGAAGTTTTGATTAGTCACATTCCCCCATTCCATACTTATGCAGTTGACTATTTGAATACAAATGAAGGACTTTGCATTTATCCCTATTATATTTCCTCTTACTTGGTTTGGCCCATTATTGCATACTGTTGAGATCTTTTTGGAACAACAGACACACACACTCACACACACACACATATATACACATACATACATACACGCACACACATTCTGCTTTTAAGGCATAGTAACAGGGCAAAGACTAATCTCTGGACATATTGACCTTAACTTCCAAGCTGTGCTCTTTTCCTCTTTGAAAAAAAGGAGTTATGAGTCAAAGACATCAGAGCCAGTCCAGAAGGAAGAAGGGATTCAAGAGCCGAGTATGGATGTGATGAGCTGCTAAAAGATAAGCCATGAAAACCAGTATAGTGTGAGCCAGCTCTGGCATCGTTGATCCATAATTCCTTTCACGAAGTTAGGGGAGCTGAGCATGGGAGTCACAATTAGTCCATCCATTGGTCATGTCTTCTCCCAAGTCTCTTGGCAACCAAGTTTTCTTTTAGTCACAAATACATACACATACATGTATATACACACATACACACATAGGTATATAGGTATGTGCATGTATGCATGTCTAAAATTTTTAAATTGTTATCTTTTGTTTTGACATCACCTTAATTTCCAAATGTAACCCAATGAACCATCCTTTGTGACAAAGAATAAAAAAAGAAAGAGCCAAAAAACAGGTCAACAAAATTAAATCACATATCAACTCAGTCTGATGGTATATGCACTCTTAAAGGTATATGGATGTCTGCAAAGAAGGGAAGAAGGAACATTTTATTATCTCTTCAGGACTAAAGTTGGTCACTAAAATGATGTAACATTCAGTTTCAGATTTTTCATTCTTTCCATTTATACTGTTTTAGTCATTTTGTAAAATGTGTTTCTGGTTCTACTTATTTCACTCTGCATCAGTTCATATAAATCTTTCCAAGCTTCTCTGAATTCTTCATATTTTCTCTCTATATTTGTATAAATATGTACAAAATTCTCTACCTAGTCTGTAAGAGCTTAGGAAAGAGACTGTATTACTTTCAACTTCTTTTGTATTTCCCCCACCCCATACCTGTCATAGTACTGCACACACAGTAGTGGTTTTAAAAAATGTTTGTTGAATAAATGAATGAAACAAAAGAATCAACAAGCAAATAGAAGAATAAGTAAATGAATAAATGAATATATAAAAATTGGATTTGACTTTGGTTTTAAAAAGATTAGCTCACCAGTCTTATATGCAATATGAAAAAATGAGAAGTGTAATTTGATTCAATCCCAAATCTTTTCACAGTTTGGAATGTGGGGGAAATTACATTTAGCAAAGATGGACATTTTTAACTTGTCTACAGAGAGCCCTTAAAAATCCTAGGCTACTGTTAGCTAAAACTTTGTGGACGTAAGAACAAAAGATCTTAGAACCAAAAGGGACCATCTATTTCAAACCCCTCATTTCACAGAAAAGGAAATAGCCATAAGAGGGAAGTGACTTGCCCAAGGGCACACTGCAAGTCAGAGCTAGAGCTGGAAGACACAGGTTCTAGGTCTTCTGACTGCCAACCCAAGGCTCTTTCCTCTTCAGCAATACATGAGAATGAGCTTGCTAACTCAGTACCATCTCACTCTTCCAGATCCATCCTGCATTTCCTATTAGTGTGACCTTTTAACTGTTCTGATTCTACAAAGAGCTCTGCCCCCTTGATGCATGAAGGGGGTAACCCCTGCCCTCATATAACTGAATTTGATGATAATGCTCACTTCCATTTCTATAACTCTTCAGAGTTTACTAAGTTCTTTACTAAGCGAGGCAGATAGTGTAAATAATATTAATCCCATTTTACAGATGAGTAAGTAACTTGCCTAGGGTCACACCTTTTTGTATAAAAAGTTTTTAAATATTTATTTTACTTTTTTTTTTTTACTACATTTCAAGTTCTAAGCTGTCTTACTTCCTCTCTTCCAACATTTGACACAAATATATAGATATATGAAATTATACAATATGTATTTCCATATATCGGTTCTTTCTCTAAAGGTAGATAGTATCTTCCATCCAAAGTTCTTTGTAGTTGATCCGTAGTCCTCAGAACCTAGAGCCATGCTTTTAGTAAGCATCTAAACTAGGATTCAAACTCAGATCTCCTAATTCCCTGAGTAATGTGTATTTACATGGCATCCTGATGGCTCTTGCAACTTTCAAGAGAAATAGTATTATAGGTTCCTGGGATTTTATCCATTGGCCTCTCTGGGGGCCAAACAAATATTCTTTTGAGGGCTTCTTCATTCTGCCTTCACAGTGCTTCAGAACCTGGACAGGGAGGGACATGGTACAGTGGAATGAGTACTAACACTGAGTCACAGGACCTGATTTCAAGCCCTGACTTTGTCTTCTACTAGCTATATGACCTTGGACAGGTCATTTTCCTACTCTGGGCTTCAGGTTCCTCATCTGGAAAATGAGAAGAGTGGACTAGTTGACCTCTAAGGTCATTTCTAGTTATTAATCTATGAACATGGGATTTAAGATCTGGGAGGGGCTTCATGGGAGCATAGCTCTCGTTCCAGGAAGGGAGCCTGGAGATCATCTAGTCCAACCTCATCATTTTACAGGTGAAGACATTGACACACAGAGAGGTTGGGTGATTTGTCCAAGGTGATGCAGATGCTAAGAATCAGGAACAGGATTCAAATCCAGATTCTCTGACTCTACAGCCAGTATTCTTTCCAATAAACTACTGGTTCAACCCCTTCACTTTAGAGATGAGGAAACTGAGTTTCATAAATATTGAGTGACTCACTCAGTGTCGCATTGGTTCTAAGTATCAGAGGCAGGATTCAAATCCAGGTTCTCTGACACTAGAGACAATTCTCTTTCCAGTATTCTACAAGGTCCACCTTTCATTTTCTAGATGAGGAAACTGAGGAAGGGTGTGTGTCACGTGGTTCAAAGGGATTTGCCCAAGTCAGTTAAAGAGCAGGGATTGAAAACCAGTCCCTCAGACCCTGAGCCAGGTGCATGAACAGAACAGATGGCTTAATCTGCAGCTTCTAGGATCTGAAGCCTCTCAACTCTCACCCTCATGTACAGTGAAGGAGCATTGTCCTCCTACTCAGTTGTTCTGCTGGCCTCCTGCCCTGGCTTCTTGATCCCATTGGCAAGTTTTTGCTTTCTCTGGTCCCAGTAGGAGTCAGATTGATTAATTGTTGCACGGCCCCCTCCTCCCTCCTCATCCCTCTTTTTTCTCTCCATCGCTCCTTTTGGCATCCACAGACCTGGTTTTGTTTCACTAGAAGAATGGAAACCATCAGTTTGTGAACTTCAAATAATATGCAAAAAAAAAATAATAGAAACAATCCACATTTCTATAGTGCTTTGAAATGTTCAACACACTTCCCCCACAGCACTGTAAAGTAGGGAATGTAAGAAATATTAGCTTTATTTTACAAAAGAGGAAGCTAAAACTCTGAGAAAGGAAGACTTGTCCATGGCCATATACTTAACAAGTATTGACTATAGAGCTGGAACCTGGGAACATTGGTACTAGAAACTTCTCCTCTCTGGGACTCCTTTTCTTTTCTTTTTTTCTTCTTTTTGCTTTTTGGAGGGCAATTGGGGTTAAGTGACTTGCCCAAGATCACATAGCTAATAAGTATGTCAAGTGTCTGAGGGTGGATTTGAACTCAGGTCCTCCTGACTCCAGGGCCAGTGCTCTATTCACTGTGCCACATAACCACCCCTGGGCCTCATCTGGAAAACAACAAGTTATAGTCTATATTGTAAACTCCCTTCCAGCTCTGACATTCTTTGTTTTAAGATTCCTTACAGCTTTGTGTTCTAAAGTCTTTGCCATATCTGACATTCCATGTTCAATGTTCTAAGTCCCTCTCAACTCTGAAATTCAGTGTCCTCAGGTACCTGCCTTAGGAAGGCAGCTAAGTGGTGCAGTAGATAGAACACTGGGCTTTGAGTCAGAAGACTTGAGTTTGAATCAAGCCTGAGATACTTGCGAACTTTGTGACCCTGGGCCAGTCACCTCTTTTTCCTCAACAATAAAATGGGGGCAAGAACATTTATTTCCCACTGTGGTTGGAGAATCAAATGAGATAACATTTTTAAAATGCTTAGTGCAGTATTTGACATATAATAGGAGCTTAATAAATTCTTGTTTCCTCCTCCTTGTTCCCACCTCAACTGTTTGAGATGCACTCTGACATTCCATCCTTTGGTGACTCCTGAGCTCTGCTACAGACTTTGCTACTGACTAGGCCTGTGGGCCATGTACAGAGCCCCAGGCTTTGTCTAACGTTTGGGGTGGATCCTTAGTATAGGCACTTCTTCTATCTGTGTACATTACAGCCCCTCCATGCTTTTTCTTCCTGTGTTATTCTTTTTTGTGTTTTTATCTAAATTCTCCATAAGGGCTCTAATGCTAAGTCCCTAACACTTGAGACCTTCCTTTGTGTATTTTGTTGGTTTTTTTTGTATCTCAAGAGTATCAGTGTTGAATCTGTTGGATCTCATCCTTGTTACATTGCTAGCCCCTCTTTTCCTAAGCATACATGTGATTATTTAACGAACATTTAAGCGGCTACTGTGTGCAGAGCACTGGATTAGAAGTGAAAGGTTGAGAAGCTCCCATTCCTATAAGTACTTGAAGATTTTTAAAAGTCCTGTAGCTTACTACAACACCATGAAGTAATTAGAGAAAGCATTATCATTCCTAGGGCAGCTAGGTAGAACAGTGGATAGAGTGGTGGGTCTGGAGCTCAGGAAATCTCAGCTGTGTCATTTAACCCTGTTTGCTTCAGTTTCTGAACTACAAAATGAGCCCAAGAAGGAAATGCCAAACCATTCCAGTCTCTTTGCCAATAAAACCCCAAATGGGGTCATGAAGTGTTGGACATGAATGAACAACAATAATTATCATTCCCATTTTACAGATAAGGAAACTGAGGCTCAGGAAAGTTAAGTGACTTGCCCAAGGTCACATGGTTAATAAATGACTGCGCTGGGATTTGAACCCAGGTCATCCACTGATTCACAATCCATTGTTTTGTTTTAGGTTTTGTTTGTTTTTTACGATGTGTGACAACTTGAATCCCAATTAGCATATTGAGTAATGATAACAATTCCCATTTCCATAATACTTTCAGATTTCCAAAGCTTGTTTTTCACAAAAACTCCAGGAACCTAAAGAAAATAATCATCTCCATTTTACAGATGAGGAAATTGAGGGTTAGAGAGGTCTAAGTGTCTCACCCACCTTCCCACAATTTGTATGTGTAAGAACTAGAACGTGAGCCTGGGTTCTGGCTCTTTCTACTACACTCCATTGCCTCTTAAATCTACATGACACATGGCGCCAGGCTCTGGTGATGAAAAATCCCAGAGCTGAGTGAACATTTCCTTCTCATTGACACCCACACCACTAATGATCCAAAGGAGGATATTTTAAAGCAGCCAAATGTTGCTTTTCACCATTTAGTCTATAATTGTGCATTTGCCACGTCCTTAGACAACATGGGAGGTGTCGGTGAAATTATTATCGTCGTTGTTATTTTACATTTATTATACACATTGGTATAGGGCGAGTCATTTCCCTGCTGCTTTCTAATCAATTTCCTTTTCCCTTAAGTCAGTCTTGTGAATGGCTTATAAAAAATAACCTAAGCTATATGGAACATCCTCATTCACCTGTTGTCGGCTCCTGGCAGATTCAGGGATGGAAGATATCCAGGGGGCACCAAAAATAGTAGCAGAGACTAGGGAGGAGCAGGGATGGGCAAGTGGAGTAGCAGGGGCTCCAGAGATGGGGCAATCCAAACAGAAGGGGAGGGGGAGGAAGTACCGGGGCCTAGACCGGGTGTCTGGCATGGATTATCACAGATTCCTCACTGACCATGAGTCCTCAGCACCTTTGTCCTTCTCTCTGCTGCTTACTTCAAATTTGTCCTGGGCAGTTGTTGGAATGTTGTCTCCCTGTTAGACTGATCTCCTTGAGAACAGGGACCATCTTTTAACTTTCTTTGTATTTCCAGCACATATTGCCATGTCTGGCACATAGTAGGCACTTAGTAAATATTTATTGATGATAGACTGATTCTGTGCCTAAAAGCTACAGTACTCTGTGAGTATTTTCCAAATGGCACACGCAACACCACGGAGCATGTACAGACCCCCAGGGGAAGCCTTCCATGCCACTGGACTCTGCCAAATCGCTCTGCCATGAAGAGGTCTTGCCTAGCTCTCCCTTGCTCTCTCTCCTTGCAATACACTCAGCTCTGGGGCAATAATAAAAGGGCCAGTTTGAGAAATACCACCCAGAGGACTGGGCTCTCCCTGCTTTACTCTGTTGCCTACAGGCATCCTCAGAATGGGAGAGAGACCAGGCTCCCTCAGTGAAAGCTTTCCTCCCCACCCCCACTCAACTCAATTGCTCTGTGTGGAGAGGATGGTGACAAAAAACGCAGCTGCAAGTTGGAAATTAAAAGTAGGGAAGCCTTAGGAGTAGCTTTAGCCATGAAGTCATAGCATATAAATGACATGGCAGCAAAATGTCCCTGAAGCTAGCACTCAGATATGTCATTTCTGTACCTTTGAGTGGGGCAGCTAAGTAGCAGAGTGGAATTGCATCAGGTCAGGAAGACTCATTTTCCTGAGTTCAAATACAGCATCAAACAGTTATTAGCTGTGTGACTCTGGGCAAGTCTCTTAACTCTATTTGCCTCAATTTCCTTAATTGTAAAATGAGCTGGAGAAGGAAATGGCAAACCTATTATCTTTGCCAAGAAAACCCCAAATGGGGTCAGGAAGAGCTGGACACAACCGAAGTCACTGAACAACGACAAACACTTGATTATTCCATCAAACCTATGAGAAAGGCGGAAACACATTTTTGGTTTGGTTTTGTCTCATTTCTCTGGAGTAGGTAGGTCTGTGATTTCCTCTGTGTGGAAAACTGGGCATACAGAATGCCTTTTCCCAATGCAGATAGACAACCCAACAGGTTATGATATTAGAGAGGCGCCTGGGGGCTTTAAGAGACTAAGTGACTTAACCAGAGTCACACAGACAGCGTATGTCAAAGAGGGAACTTGAACCAGGCCTTCTTGAATCTGAGTCCAGTTTCCTATCTGCTTCATTACTCTGCTTCTCACAGCAAAAGTGTTATTATCCCCAATTTACAGATGAGGAAACTGAGGCCCAAAGAGAGTGACTTATCTCATTTGTTCTTCAGTCATTTCACTCGTGTTTGATTCTTCATGACATCATCTGCGGTTTTCTTGGCACAGATATTGGAGTGGTTTGCCATTTCCTTCTCCAGCTCATTTTACAGATGAGGAAACTGAGGCAAACAGGGTTAAATGACTTGCCCAGGGTCATACAGCTAGTAAGTGTCTTGAGACCAGATTTGAACTCAGAAAGATGAGTCTTTCTGACTCTTGGCCCAGCACTCCATCCACTGCATCCAGCTGCTGATTTGACAGCTCCAGTGTGGTTTCCACTACACCAGCCTGCCTCCCCCAATACTCCCCATTCTCCATACTGGTTGTTTGTGCCAAATACTTTCATTATATTCCTTCTGGGCCAGCAGGGAATCCTGTCTATTGAACAAGGAGACAGAAATGACAAAAGTGAACCAGAGGAAAACTGTTTCTTCATCACCTTTGAGGAGACATCATGTCAGAGCAGCTGAGGGAATTGTGAGGGGAATGACTATGAGGGCAGAAAAAAGGAACTTTTGACTGGGAAGGGGAACGGTGCCAGCTTCCCATCTGCCAACACTCCTTGGAAGCCCTCCCATTCACCCAGGCCCCTCACTGGGCTGGAGCAGGGCTCTGGTGTGGACCTCCGCCAGCAAGAGCATAAATTGTGCCCCCCTCTCCCCAATTGAACCTTCTTGATCTATGGCAATGATTAGAGATGGCCTCAGGTCCATGTCAAGGCATCAGAGGGAGAAGATAGATTTCCCTTCTTAATAGGAGGTGGCTGGTTTAGTAATGAGCCCTTCCTGCTAATTGGGAGGGATGATTTAGCACTGGGAGGGGCCCAGGGAATCTTCATCTGAGAATCAAGCAGCTCCAGACAGAAGTACAGTATAAATGGAAAATAATGGCTCACATTTATATAGCACTTTAAGATCTTCAAGGTACTTTGTCTGTATTATGTTGTTTAAGCTTTTAAACTACCCTGTGAGGTAAGTGTTTGTTTTACAGAAAAGGAAACTGAGTCTGAGAGCCGTTAACCAACTTGCTCACAGTCACAAGGAAAATAAGTGTCTGAGGCAGGATTTCAGCTCCGAGCTTCTTGATTCCAAGTCCAAGACTTGGGTTCGAGTTCCAAGCATTGTGCATGTCATGGATGCTTGTCTTCAACAGGGCCCATATTGTGGGCATGTTACATGCAATATCACTCAATATGGAAAGAATGATCTGGGTTCAAATTCCCACCCTACCACTTACCAGCTATGTGATTTTGAGCAGATAATTTTATTGCTTTGAGCTTTAGTTCTCATTTGTAAAATGGGAATTATAAGACTTTCACTGCCTGCATCATGGGGTGGTGGGGAGGATGCCGAAAGCCTTAAAGTGCTGTGGAAATGACCAACCACTTTTTTCTCAGGAGTGAAGGGTTTCACTGAGCAGGCACATAGAAACAGTCTTCAAACAAGTGACAAGCTGTAATGTCTGTGAACCACAGGGGTGGAATGTACCAAAGACATCAATGACCAAGCTGGATTTTCATTTTTCATAGATCTTTACCTAGCTATATACATAATGACATTCTTTTTTGGAAGGTCGGCAAGGGGACCTCTAGACCTAGGCACTAAGAGTCGGATGTGACTGAACAGCTGAACGACAATGATAACAATCACAAATGTGCCAGGCAATTGTGCTGGATGGTGGGGATACAAAGACAACAAAGATGTAGTCCCTGCCCTCAGGGAGTTTGCATTAGAGGAAGACAACAACATGGATACAAACATACACAAAGCAATATGCAAGATATTAAGGGCAGAGGCAGGGCTTTGGGGGATAGTGTTTGGTAACTGGGGGGGACTAGAAAGAACCTCTTGCAGAAGGTGGCTCTTTAGCTGAGTTTTAAAGGAAATAAAGGATAATAAGGGGTGGGAGTGCAGAGGGAGAGCATTCCAATCGTGGGGGGACAGCCAATGTAAAGGTGGAGGAACAGAAAATGGAGTAGTGTTTGTAAGGAACAGCAAGAAGGTCATTTGGGGGTGGGGTGTAGAGTGTTGAAAGGGGAGTAATAAATAATAGGGCTAGAAATGTAGAGTGGAATCAGTCATGGACCTTGGTACTCAGACCTCATCACTTCCCTCCACGTTCCCATTTTTCCCTTTGTGGCTACCTTTTGTTTGTTGTCTTCTCCCATTAGGTTGTAAGTGTCTTGAGAGCAGGGACTATCTTTCCTTTTTTGTATTTGTATCTCCATTGCTTAGCATAGAACCTGGCACATAATAGCACTTAATAAATGTTTATGGACTATTGATTTTAAAGCCCAGACAGAGGAGGATGTATTTTATTCTAGAGCAGAGGTTCTCAACCTGTGGGTTGCAACCCCTTTGGGGGTCACCTAAGACCATTGGAAAACACATATTTCCAATGGTCTTAGGAACTGAGACACTGCTCCTCTATTCGTCTCCAGGCGGGTCTGCCCACATGCAGATACACCCACATATGAGTATTAAAGGGTCGCAGCATTAGGAAGGTTGAGAACCACTGTTCTAGAGGCAATAGGAAGCCCCTGGAGTGTATTCAGTAGGAGAATGATATAGTCAGACTTGTACTTAAGGCAGATGTGCAGAGAATGGGCAGGAGTCAGGGGAGATGAGCCAGGAGAATTAATTATATGGCCATTGCAAGAGTTCAGGGCCAGAAGTGATGGGAATTTGCTTAAGGTAGTAGCTGTGGGAACAGAGAAAAAGGAGGAGATATGAGAGATGTAAAGTATGTCCAGAGGTTAATCAGGTTGGTGAGGGGCCCCAAAACAATTTCATACAAAGATCCTTGGAAAGAAATGGGCATTTTCAGCCTGGAGGAGAGAAGGCATAGGGTGCACATGATAGCTATCAGTAAGCGTTTGAAGGGTTATGAAGGGAATAAAGGAATTAAGCTTATTTTGTTTGATCCAGAGGGCAGAACTAGTACCAATGAAAGAAATTTGCAGAAAAGTAGATTTTGGCTCATTATAAGAAAACAATACTTGGGGGTTTTCAAGTAGAAACTGTAAAACTCTTAGTAAGGAATGTGAAGAGGATTCCTGTTCCATACTGGATGGCACTAGAGACCTCTGAGGTCCCTTCCAATTCTGAAATTTTATGAAAAATTGGAAGAATTTCTCAAGCAGAACCTGGATGGCTATTTATCAAAGGATTACAGACTTAGAGCTAGAAGAATATTTAGAAGCCATCAAATTGTTTTATAGATAAGGAAAGGAAAACAAAGAAAGGTTAAATGACTTGTCCAGGATCACACAGCTAGTCTGAGGCAGGATTTGAATCTTGGTCTTCCTGACTCTAAGTCTGGTGCTCTATCCACTACACCACATTGCCCTTCCAAAAGAACTGCATGAAGTATTCCTGTTATCAGCTGGACCAGTTTTTCTCTGAAGTCTTTTCCAGCTCTGAGATGCTTTAATTAAATGATTTTGTCCACTGGAAGGCTCAAACCACTCGGCAGACCCAAATTCTATTTCCAGGCACAGACATTTGGGACAAAAAAATATCCACCCCCCTTTTAAAGTCAAGAAAATGAAATCACAGGAATGGAAAATGATTTGTCCAAGTAGTGACAGAATGGGCAAAGGGAGCCTGGCTGCCTGCTCTAGTGATCTCTCATTAACCAATCCATGTTGTACAGCTACATCCTGGGCACAGCCATGTACTTTTCTCTGCGCTATTGTCTCCTTGTAGGTTGTGACGTTACACCTGGAGGGGTCCTGCTTCCTGATCTGGGGAGGTTTTTATATTTTATTTCAAAAAATTCCAGTGACTGTAACTGCTACCAAAGGCCCCTGGGAGCCCTTGGCAATATGATTTTGTCTGAAAGAACAAAGAGGCAAATTTGCAGAAGATCAAATGCAAAGGTATAGGGAGAGACAGGGAGGGCTGGGACTTAGTGGATGGAAACGTGAAAGTTTTGGGGCCCACTCTGTGTGTTTTGTTGAGATCCGAGTGCTATGAATAATAGAGGATCTACACATAAGCCAAATGTAGTGCTGCATATCCATTCCAGGGAGAGAGAGTCTAGGGACCTCTGGGAAGCAATGGGAATGAAATGTGCACCACAAACTCTTGTTAGACACAAACTGATCTTGCAGAACCACAGAATGTCAGAACTGGAAGGGACTTTAAAACACAAAATGTCAGAGTTAGAAAGAACATTGGAATACAGAACATAGAATGTGAGAACTGGAAGGGACCTTAGAACATAGAATGTTAGAGCTGGGAAGGACCAGAGGCCATCAGAGCTAGGAGGGAACTTAACCACAGAACATAAGATGTTAGAGCTGGAAGATACCTCAGAACATTGGAGTGTCAGGGTCAAAAGGGACCTTAGAACATAGGAGTTCAGACTTGAAAGGACTTCAGAACACAGAATGTCAAGTTAGAAAGGACATTAGAATATAAAACATGCAATTGCCTCAGAAGAGACTTTTTCTTCTTTTTCTTTTTCCACCCCATAATGCTTTAAAGTTCATTGAGTTTTCATGTACATTTAAAAGAAGGCATTTCAGAACTGGACAGCTCCCCTGTGAAGTCTGGGCAAGGGACCTTAACCCATCAGAGGTAGAAGGAAACTTGACATAAAACACAGAATGTCAGGGCTGGAAAGGACCTTAGAACACAAGATATCAAAGTTTGAAAGGACTTTAGAATTGAGAACATAGAAAGTCAAAACCGGAAGAGCCCTTAAAACATAGAATGTTAAAACTGGAAGAGACCATAACCCATCAGAGCCAGAAGGGAACTTAACTATAGAACATAAGATGTGAGAGTTGGAAGGAACTTTAAACTATAGAACATAGGATATCAGAACTAATAAGGACCTAAGGACATAAAGTTGAAGCCAATATTAGAGCTGGAAAGGGCATAGAATGTCAAACTAATTAGAACACAGAATATAGAATGTCAGAACTAGAAGGCAACTAGACTAGAAATCACCTAGTCATCCCCTCAGTTTATAGTTGAGGCGCACCAGGCACCCAAATGGACAGTCACTTATTCAAGATCAAGTGTTAGCAAGTATCTGAGCTGATGTAAGGGAGAAAGTGACAAATTTGTGGTCTGGAGCTCTGGGTTCAAATATTATCTGTGCTACTCCCTGTGTGATCCTGGACAAAATCATTACTTCACCAATTCTCCATTTCCCTCTCTATGGAATGAGCAAGTTGTACTGAATACTCCCCAAGTTTCCTTCCTACTTTAAACTCAATGATCTATGTCTGACCAATGAAGAGTTTTGAATTTCAGCCTTCTGATATCAGGCCTACTGTTCTTTGCACTAGAATCCTGGTTAATATAAATGTTGGATGCACCTGGACTGAATGTAAACAGTTTATTCCAGATCAGCCCTACCTATCACAGCAGGCCATAAAGAGAAAGGGAGGTTGGGAATTAAGGGGTATGCTAAAACAGAGGAGCTAAGCCTAGGGGATTTTCTGTTTGTGATGATATAAAAAATAGGACAGAAATTATCCATGAAGTGGCATGCAGATTCATATCTAATTTACAAGTCAACAACACAGGTACTTTAAAGCCTCAGCATATCGCCACAGGGTAGTGGAGAGTATTATTAGACCTGGATTTCAATCTTGGATCTGACCTTGACTAGCTGTGTGCTAGTGGACAAATCACTTTAGATTATTCATTCATAAAATGGGAATAATATTGTCCTTATTATTACTTATAATATTATGGTATCCTTAGTATTGTTCTCACAAATGGGTATTAGGGTCAGCGTGGTGTAGGGAAGAGTGTTGACTTCAAGTCAAGAGAATCTGGAGAGATTTGGGTTCTTCTGCCTTTGACACTTAGTCATGTGACCATGGTCAAATCACTGTTCTTCTCTAAGCCTCTTTTTCCTCATCTGTAAAATGGGGGTGTAGTACCTTAACTCATAGACTTGTGAGGTCCCAATGCAATAATGAATGTGTGGCAGGACTAGCATTTCCCTGATGCAACTTCTTCCCTCCCTCCCACCAACAATATGGGGAAGCTTTACCTAAAAGAAGTGAAAGTTGCTCCCCCCGCCAAGTGTTTTATTGGTTTCAGCTTCCCTGACATAGCTTTCTTCCCCTTCTCTCACTCTCCTAGGCAACAGGAAGAAGGCCTAGAACAAAGTTGCCCTGGGGCCTGGTTGGCTTTGGCTTCCTTGAGGTAGGTTGCTGGTCTTCTAGGGGCATAAAGCCTGTCAGAAGAAGTCTAGACCTCTTGAATTTGGTGGGTGCCTAAAACAACATAAGTGTCCATACTCTGATGGTCAGACACATTTCCAGATGGAGACAAAGGAGTCCATATCCAGAAAAGATAAGTACTACTGTATATAAGAAAAAATTTGCAGTGTTTGGGCAGAATAAACCTTCTTAAATGTTCAGTGACTTGTGAGTACCTCATTTTGTTCCATCACCCAACCTGAACTAAAGGGTGCTGGCTTTAGAGCTGCACCTCCAACATTATGTAAAGCACTTTGAAAATTCAAAATAATTCTATAAGCATCAGGTTTTTTATTATTGTTAGTGGAAATGAAATGAACAATATCAACAAAGAAGACCAAAAATGAAGTGGTCAGTGGTAGAGGTGCTCTGGGAAAGCAGGCACTAATAATGTCTGTTGCTGGAACTGTGAATTGACCCAACCATTTGCGAAGCAATGTGGAATTATGATTTTTAAATGTCAAAATGTCCACATTCTTTGAAATTTTACTGTTAGACTTTTCACCTTAAGTAGGATGAAGACAGAAAGAAAAATCCCATATACACCAAAATATTCATGGCAGCATTTTTTTGTGATAAAACGCGAAACAAAGTAGATGCCCATCAACTGGGAAGTGGCTGAACAAATTGTGGTACACAAACATAATGGAATATTATTATGTAGTAAGAAATGATGGTTATGAAGAATTCAGAGAAAAATAAGAAGATATGAACTGATGCTGATTGAAATAAACAGAATGGGGGGAGAAGAGACATAACCAATGTTATAATATTATAATTGGAAAGAACAATAAAAATGGAACCAAATACTGTGTCATTATAATGACCAAGTTTGATTCCAAAGAAGAACTAAGGAAGTGTCCTTTCCTCCCTCAAATGAAGACTATGATTATATAATATTGAATATGTTGCCAGAGAGTGGATATGTTGATCAGTTTTGCTGCTTGTTGGTCTTTCTTGGACACCATTTTAAAATTAAATGATCCTAGCTCAATTTCACTGAAATCCAGGATGCCAGAACTGAAAGAATCCTTAGAATACAGAATATGCTCATGTGAGGAATCCAAGAACCAGCAGAAAAAGCATAACGGAGAGCATTTGAATGAACACCAAAGGAGACAGAAAAAGAAGATATATTGTTATCAGAATATACTATAGACCACCTGGACAGGAAGAAGAAATAGATAACAAGTTTGATACAAAGGCATACTACATGGAAGGTTTCAATAATCAGACAACATGCATTTATTAAGCACTTATTGTTTGCCAGACATTCTATGAGGCCCTAGTGACACAAAGACGAAAGTAAAAATGATTGCTACCTTCCAAAAAATTATAATGAGGGGGATGGAGGAAAGATATATGTACTCATATAAGTATGTACAAAATTGATACAAGGTGAGCTTGAGAGCAAGACACTAGTAGATGTAGGCATCAGGAAAGACTTCAAGTATAAGGTCACATTTGATCTGAGTCTTGAAGGAAACCAGAAATTCTGAGAGGTGGAGGTTAAGGAGTGAATCTGCTGGAGTTTGCTCTCTGCCAAAAACCAGAACAACTGAAAATGTCTAAAATGATAATTTTATCCTTCAAAAAAGTAGAGGAAGCAATAAGGAGAACTTCTACTTTAGACTAGGTTTTATAGAAATGATAGAAACCTTAAAAGGAAGTTATAGGCACTTCCTATGTCCTAGGCCCTGTGCTAAGCCTTGGGGATACAAATACAAAAGCAGACAGTCCCTGTCCTCAAGGAGCTTACAGTCTAATAGAGAGATATAAATACATAGAGGAAAGTTGGTGGCTAATGAAGGGTGTTTGGGTCAAGGAAGACACAGAGATAGCAAGTGGAGACAGAGCAATTGACTCATTTTGGAATTTGTTTTAGGGAACAAAAAGGCAAGCATATTCTCATGTGTATCCTAGACTTTTAGAAATTAAATTTTAAAGTCTTTAAGGATAGATAGGTAAAAAGAGTGTGAGATAGTACAATTATTTTTGTATAGGCCTATTCAACAATGTATTATGTGGGACAGCTAGGTGGCACAGTGTAAAGA
The DNA here is from genome assembly GCA_028646515.1 of Pseudochirops corinnae. Lineage (NCBI taxonomy): Eukaryota > Metazoa > Chordata > Mammalia > Diprotodontia > Pseudocheiridae > Pseudochirops > Pseudochirops corinnae. The sequence goes on from JAQQSV010001685.1 coordinate 49,810, forward strand.
GTGCTAATCTTGGAGTCAGGAGATTCAAATCCAGTCTCAGAAACGTCCTAGCTGTGTTACCTTGGGCAAGTCACTTAACCTCTGTCTGGAATTGGAGAAGGAAATGGGAAACCATTCCAGTATCTTTGCCAAAAAAAAAAGCCTGTGGACAGAGGCCCATGGGGTCGTAGAGAATTAAACATGACTGAAATGACTGAACAACATACAATAGATGGCTTAAAGCTATGGCCTAAAATTCTAAGTAAGTCAGCCCACAAGGATGGGAAGATTCAAGAATGAAATCTTGACAGCACAAAGAGAAACAGTCCTAATAAGGAGAGGAAAAAAAATGGAGCTATCTACCTTCTTGGATTTTTAAAAGATAAGTATAAAAGATAGTAGCAAGAGCTGGTAACATGATTCATTCAAAAGCATGACACATTTTCTCAAGAAAAGTGTCAGATTAGGCCAAGGACAACAAAAGTGTTTTTCTTCCTGAGTTAGGGAAAAGAAGAAGATGAAATAAGGGATAGAACCTCCTGCTTGGGGGAGAAAGGAGAATAAAAATATGATAACTGATGATGGAGAGAAGGTAGAACAACTCAAATCTTATTTTGCTCCTGTTTTCTTTTCCAAGGAGAGTTCCTTTGGATTGGCAAAGACAGAACAACAATGGCTAATGGGAAATTGAAATGTAAGCTGTCAGAAGATATTAAGAACATCCAACTACTTTTGGTGAGTTTAAGGCACTTGGACCAGATGAACTACATCCCAGAGCACTGAAAGGACTGACAGACGTGATTTCTGAACCACTGTCGGTGATCTTTGAAAGGTGATGGAGATCAAAAGAGGTACCATGGAATTGGAGAAGGGCAAAGATTGTCCCAATTTCCAAGAAAGGGATTTGAGTGAAATCTGCAATCTGCATACTAATGAGTTTGACTTTAATTACTCATAAAATTCTAAAAAAAATAATATAAAATAGATGGGACAGTAGAAGAGTACCAGATTTGGAATCAGAGGCCCTACGTTTGACTCCTGTTTCTACCACTTGCCACCTATGTGACCTTGAAAAAGTAACTATCACTGGACTCCTCTCCACAATGCAAGGTTGGGAGACAACTCCAAAAGACTCATGACGGAAAGGGATATCCACATCCAGAGAAAGAACTACAGAATCTGAATGCAAATTGAAGCAAACTACTTGCTCTCTCTCTTTTGTGTTTTGTTTTGTTTTGTTTCATTCCTTCTTTCTTGTTGTTCACTCCATTGGTTATAATCCTTC
>JAQQSV010001686.1:0-25586 GCA_028646515.1 Pseudochirops corinnae
GACATAGGAGAGAATAGACTGGGGGAGGGGGGACACACTGGGATGGCTGTTTTGGGGTGGGGGGGAAGAGGGGGAGAAAATATGTAACTCAAAATCTTGTGGAAATGAATGATGCAAATTATAATAAAATTAAAAACAAAACAAAACAAAATAAAACAAAACTAAGAACCTGGCAAATGTTCCCATGACTTCCTGGCAAATAGAGGGAGAAGAAATGGAAGCAGTGTCAGATTTTATATTCTTGTATTCATAGATCACTGCCATCATAGATGGCAACTGTAGCCATGAAATTAAAAGATACTTCCCCCTTGGAAAGAAAGCTATGGCAAATCTGGAGAACATACTAAAAAAAAATAGAGATATCCCCTTGCCAACAAATTGGATAGGCAAAGCTTTGTTTTGTTTTGCTTGTTTTTTTCCAGTAGCAATGTATGGTTGCAAGAGATAAACTATAAGAAAAGCTGAGCACTACTACAGAATTGACACTTTCAAATTGTGGTGATAGAAAAGACTTTTGAGAGTCTTTTTGACAGCAAGGAGATCAAATCAGTCAATACTTAAAGAATTTAATTCAGGTTCTTCACTGGAAGATCAAATACTGGAGCTGAAGCTTAAATACTTTGGCCACAAGATGACAAGAGGGGACTTACTGGAATAGACTCTGATGTTGGGAAAGATTGAAGGAAAAATGAAAAAATAGCAGAGGGTGAGATAGAAAGATCATGTCATGGAAACAATGAATGTAAATTTGACAGATTTTGAGAGATAGTGGGAGGATAGAAGGGCCTGGCATGCTATCATTCATGGGGTCACACAGAGTTTGATACAAATGCATAACTAAGCAACAAATGTGCTAGGCACTTTGCTAAGCTATGGGAATACCAATGGAAGCAGAAGGAAAGATAATTCCTCTTTGTAAGGAATTTCTCTTTTAGTGATAGCACATAGTATATAAAATGCAATTGAAGAGTGTGGAGGTGGGGAAAGCTAGAGAAAGTCCTGAGAATCAGGAATGATTGGCCTAGGTATTTTCTTTCAACTGGAGATTCTGGGAGGAATTAGGACATTAGAAGAAGGAGTTTCATACTATGGAGTCTACTTCCAGGCTAAGGAGGTTGTGAATTCATGTCTAAATCCCTACTTCAGGCTTGGGTTCAGGTATTCTGGCTTCTCAGGACCTTCCTCCTTATCTCTCTGCAACTGATGGCCCTAGATTCCTGGGCTCCAGAACTCACAAGGCTTGAATTCCTGAGTTAAGGACTTCATTATCTGTAGCCAGACCTGAAAAGATAAACAAAAAATGGTACAGCTCCAAATATATTTCTTGGGGCCACAAATTACTGCTTGTTGCCTATTACCTCTTGTGAATGAAAGATTCCTTTACTCTTAATTGCCACCAGAAAAGAGTAAAAAGAAATTCCATTTTTTCTTAGTGGGATTTATGTTCCTTCTGAATTCTACTTGTTTAATTTATACATAAAGAAAAATAAAAATATCTCCGCATTAATTTTACTCTCTAATTCCATTCACTGGAGAAAATTATATTTTGTTCCTAGTCTACCTGTTATCTCTTTTCCAGATGATTTCCTCAAGGCCAAGGAATCTGTGTTTAACTTAAGAAAATTTGGTATTGAAAATTGCATAATTTGTCAATTAGTTATATTTGAGTCTTTTCTCAGGACTTCAGTATGTGTGTGTGTGCATTCATGGATTATGCATGTGAATATGAATAGTACCTTTTTAAAGTTTCTGATAGCTAGTTATTTGAAAGGAGAAGAGATGCTATTAAGCAGGGTATATTGGAAAACTTTTTTAAAGCATTTTGCTAGTTCAGAAATTCAATATCCTAAAGTCTCATTGAAGTTTTTTTAATTAGTTTGAATTTTGCTAAGTGAGTTCCTCCTGTGAACCATAGGAGTCTTTGATATAGTGTAGGTAGGGAAGTACCTGAGAGGAATGAGTGAGTTACCATGAGGAGAAACTGCTTTTCACTGGGGGAGGGAAAAAAATCACCAAAATCTCTGTTGAAATGCTTTCCAAAAGCCCTATGAAAGCCCAATTCAGCTAGGAGAGCCCTAAGAGGCACTTTCTGTCGCCTTCATTTAAAGTGCACGGCAGGTCGAATCTGATTCTAGCAGAGTCTTGATTTTTGTTGCGCTCAGCAGGCAATTCAATTAAAAAGCAATGTTTGATTTTAAAGGACCCATTTTTATGCTACTCTCATCTCTACTCTCATTTATGATGTTTTGCTCGGGTATTTACTTTTTACTAATTCCATTCACAACATATGTAATTCTGTGATGAGATATCCTAGGCTGTCACATATTATGTGACTGTGGTCTAAGAAGTACTTCTAAAAAGAGCAATGAGAAAAGCCTGAACTTCTTTTCTCTGGGTCTTTAGAAAGACTCATTTTAAGGACCGTCAGATTATTTCTTGACTTCTTTTTTTGTATTTGAGAATATTCATAGAATTAGCTAGGTAAAGAAGACTAGTGTTCCAATATTTCAACACATCTGTCATCTCATAGACATAAATATTTCCCCCAATTGTGCAGATTGCAAGCCATTCAAGTCTGCTCATCTTACATGTCTCTCTCTAACATCCTTATAGAAATTCAACAAAGGGTGGGGATGGAGGTGTAAATCAAGGGGGAAGGGAGTTGATGCCCAAGGATTGGCCTTTCTTCAATTTTCTTAATGTTGTAGAAATAGCAATCAAGAATCTATGTTATCCTTAATTGTTTATTTCCTTAGTTATGACTGTATTGTCACTTAAAGAATTTTAAGTCTTACTGATCCTAAGTCCAAAATACTATCTATCCACTAGCTATAGTGATAAAGGAAGAAAAAATAACCACATTCTCTCTCCTCCATAGATTCCTACTCCACTCTTTCCTTGTTGCCATAGCATAGACCTAATGCAGTTAAGAAGACTCTGACACTCATCATGATGTGGTTTCATATCCTAATTCTGACACTTCCTGTACTACCTGTCTGACCATGGGCAGAGTACTTGACTATTTTTGGCCTCAATATAGTCATGTATAAACTGAGATGATTGGACTAAACCTCTAAAATCTATATTAGTTATATTAATTTAAAGGTGGAAGGTTAGTGTGGATTGAATAGGCATCATAGTATAGTAGAAAGAATACAGAATTTGGATTCAGAGAATTCAAATCTTGGCTATGTACCTTATAACTTATGTGACATTGGTCAAGTCACTTTACTCAGCCCAAAATTAAAATGAGAGATTTATACTTGATTACAAAATTCCTTTCTATCTCTAAATCTAATCCTATTATAAGGAATGGGGTCATGTACCCCTACCTCAATTAATTTAATATATTCAGCATAAAGTCATTATGAATCTTTAAATGTGTAACATTGATTAAGCATCATTCTCCCTGACTGAGTCAAGAAGGAGTTGTAACTGGCTACCAAAACAGCTGTGAATGCCTCTGAGACCCTGGAGTCAGGAGGACCCAAGTTTAAATCTGGTCCCAGACACTAGTTGTGTAACCCTGGGCAAATCACTTAACCCTGTTTGCCTCAGTTTCCTCATCTATAAAATGAGCTGGAGAAGGGAATGGCAAACTACTCCAGTATCTTTTAAAACAGCATCAGAAATACCACCAGTCTCTTCTCCAAGCTATTTCTCATTGTGGATAAGTTTTGTTGTTTGTTGTTATTTTGGTCAAGCATTTTTCAGTCACAGCATTCTATCACTTGGGAGGATGGAAATGTGTGTGGGCAGCTGCTTTTTATTAAGTTGATAATATTTCAACAAAATATGTCCTGTGTACATGGTTACACCTATGATTTTATATAAATCTTAAACATTGCTTGGGATTTGTCTTCTAGAAAAAGTCTCATGTAACTTGTATTTCCTTATTTCTTTCGATGTCTCAGAATACTCATAGCTGCCTTCTACCTTTCAAACACATCTTAACCCTCTTTTCAGTGATAATCGACCCTTTACATTTTGCCAAGGAAGATACAATTGATTCTTAGGATCTGAATCTTCACTGATTTTCAGCAGGGTAAATGAAACTTATTTTAATAAGTATGCTTTTTGTAAACTGTGTCTGTATGAATATTAGTGAGAATTCACATTCTAAAGACATGAGTCTGGCCGTGGTATCACAGGGCACAGGTTTAATAGAACAAGCTTTCAACCCCATGGATTCTGTGGGGATATTTTTCCTTTTGTTTTTGACTGAAGGCTTTCCACATGCACCCAATCTTTTTAAAATAAAGATTTTAGCCTTTAGTCACTATTTCTTTGCCAACTAATATATGTCATTCCATGAAAATAGCACACCAGATGTAGAGGTTTACCTTCTAATGAAAGTGCAATTAAAGTTCCTAAATATAGTTAATTTAAAGAATATAATAAACTTAGCAGTGTGATAAATTAGGAAAACAATTCATTTCCCATGTCATACGTTCAAACCATGAACTCTTAAGGGGTTTTCATGATAAAGTATATCATGTTCAAAGGCAGGATGTGATAGTGCTGTCCAATTTGATTATATATTTTAATTACCAAGAAAAAAGGTGAAAAGCGTTGGAAATAACAGTTGTCACGTCAATTGGGAAGGGTTTGGAGAGGCAAATATGGGAGAATACTATGAGTAAAATTGAGATAACATGAACATTCTAAGTTTTTTTAGCATGCATGATATTATAAATATATTGTAATGCCTATCATACTTTGAACATCATAAAATGCATGTTTTATTCATTACCGCATATAGCACACAATAATGAATATAATTCTATTTACATTGTATGTTACATTTTACAGCTCACTTTCCTTCAAAAACTATTCTTTAACATAGGCATGGAAAATAATATTTCTAATTTACAGATGAGAATATAAAGTAGGAAGTTACAAAAATCAGATTTATACTTGATGTCATTGGTGGGGACAATATTTGTTAATAATTGTAGTGCTCCAAAAGTATAATAGACTGACTCAGGATCAGGAAAGTTTCTCTTTATCAGAGGACATCAAACAGAAGCTGGAAGTTGGTTGGTTTGATGTTGTCCTTCATTCTCAAAAAGGACCAAAATGACAACACTGTGTCCAACTGTGGTTGATCAGACCAGTACAAACTCAGAAGGCTCTACCATTTGTTGGACACAAATATTCCATATGAATAGTTGGAGTGAAGATGTCTCTAAATTTGAATATCTCATGTTTCTTTTGAGCTGTTGCAATTCTGCTTTGCTTATAGATTACAGTTCCTTCATGGAAGTGGTCACTCTATGCTGGACAATCAGTGTCAGTATTCCCATGTGTCACAATTGATTCCAAATTTTGTTCAGAGACATGTTGACAGTGTCATTGTATCACTTCTTCTGATCTCTGTGTGATCACTTGCCTTGTGTGAGTTCTCTGAAAGATAGTCTTTTAGGCAAACAGGCTTTTGGCATTCAAACAATGTGGATATTCGTTGGTGTTTTACTCTCTGTAGGAGAGTTTGAATACTTGGCAGTTCAATTCAAGAAAAGACCTCAGTGTCTGTTACCTTATCTTGGCAGATGGTCTTCAGGATTTTCTTAAGACAATACAGATGGAAGTAATTTAGTTTCCTGGCATGGTGAGGGTAGACTGTCCAGGTTTCACAGGCATACAAGAAGTTCAGCACAGCAGCCCTGTAGACCTTCAATTTGGTAGGCAGCCTGATGCTTCTTTTCTCAGATACATTCTGTACACTGAACTACCTCTGGCAACTTATGTGTCAACCTCATGATCCATGTCTATATCCCTGGAAAATATAATACCAAAGTTAGTTTACTCATCTATAGCATTCAAATTTCTCCATTACCTGTAACTGATGTTTCTATGTATGCATGATGTGCTGCTAAATGGTGAAGGACCTGTGTTTTCTTGGTGTCAAGTGCTAGGCTAAAATTAGCACAAGAAGCAGAGAATTGATCCATGCTATGTTGCATTTCAGCCTTAGAAGGTGCATTGATTGCATAGTCATCCACAAACAAAAAGTCACACACCTACTCTCCCTCCATTTTAGTCTTGGCTTGTAGCCTTTACAAAATAATTTACCCCCAGTGTGATAAGTGATCTTAATGCCATTTTCATCCTCATTGAAGGCATCCAAAAACATCACTGATAATATCATGTTTAAAATCATGGGAGCAAGAACACAGACATGCTTCACCATGTTGGTTATTGGAAAAATAGGAGATCATTTTTCATTATCCAGAATTTGAGCAAGCATACCATCATGACACTGATATAAAATACATATAAACTTCTTTGGGCAACCAAATTTTGCCATGTTTTGCCACAAAGCCTCGCAACTAATAACATCAAAGGCCTTCATTAGATTGACAAATGTTGTGTACATACCTCTGTTCCGTTCCTGGCAACAAACACCATACCAACCATTCCTTGATCCTTTCTGAAGGCACAATGGCTTTTAGATTGGGGGCCATCTTCTAAGTAAAGGATTAGCTTATTAAAGGGGACTCTGGCAAGAATCTTGCTAGCAATGACTAAGGAATGTCCCTCTTGCCCATCAGTGTCACAGGACAATCTATTTCCTTTCCCTTTTTAGAGATGAACAATGGAGGTATCCTTGAACTCTTTAGGGGTAACCTCTTTTTGCCATATAACCTGGAAAAATTTAGTCAGCTTTTGTATGAGCAGTGGACACTCTGCCTGGTAAATCTTTGCTCAAATAGTATCAGCACCATGTTCTTTGCCACACAAAAGGAACCTAGTGGCATTCAAAACCCTTTCATTTGGAAGCTTGATTAGAAAAGGATTGACTTCATTCTGAAGCATATGTTCAATGGCTTTACCATTAATTGATGATGGTGTATTGAAAATGCCATAGAAATCCAAACTGTACCCCAGGTCTTCCAGAACAATGCTCCTTCATTTGGTTTGTAGCAGAAAGGTTAAGGAAGAAGAGAGCCAAAGTCCTGCTGAGTAACAGAAAGATGGCAACCTAATAAGAACAGGATCCTAGAAGACCTTTTGCTCTCTTCCAGAGCTATGGTGAAGTATGTCTGGCTCTTTCTGACCCCATTTGGGTTTGCTCGGCAGGGATACTTGAGTGGTTTGCCATTTCCTTTTCCAGTTCATTTTGAAGATGGGGAAGCTGGGGCAGACAGAGTTAGGTGATTTGCCCAGGATTACACAAATAATTGTTAGCAGACCATGGACTGTTAAGGGTAACCCTGGGAAAAGCAGGAGGGATTTCATGGAATGAAAATTTTAAACTTCCATGTTTAGCACTGAATATGATGAGCTACTCAGTGTTTGTGTTAGATCAAAGCATACCAACATCATACGGGAGACTGAAGATAATCAGTTTTTTGGAAGAAATCCAAAACTATAAGAGACTGGCTTATTGCTGGTAAGAGGAGTGGCCCAGATGCTGATGAATAACAGAGCATTTTCCTTAGAATGCCACTCACCTGAATAAAAAAGAGAACATATTTGCCATAGCATTCTCTCCCATTCTACAGTGACTGCCTGTTGAAAATTATCTTTGAACAAGGCAAAAGGAAAAGAACTTCATCTGCCCTCTTTTTATTGTATAACTCATTTCCCAATCTTTGCTGGCAATCCTTTTTAATGTAAAAAAATAGTCACAACAACAACAACAAAACAACTAGTATTGCCCTAACTGAGGTGTTCAATAGGTATTTCCCTAAGTGGTCATGCAGTACATTTCATTCCACTGAACTCTGTATATTTATATTTGGGGCCTGATAGCAAAAGTTGATAACATGGATGATTGGCAGGTATGTAATCAAACAGTTAATTGGATCAATGGGCCGTTGGTCTCATTTAGGCATGTGGCATTAAGAGGAACACACTGTAAAATGAACAGTCTCATTATTTTAATGATTAAAAAGGATTTGCTAGGTGTTGAGCCAATTTACAAGTGAGCAATTTGACAGCAAACTTAAATTAGCAATCTTATTCCCCTTTTTTTATTTGGTGGAAGGGTGTCTGGATTGTGATTTCATCAATACAGTGAGTTACCAAACTGAAAATCCCCTCTGACAATGCAAATTGGAAATATCAACAAGACCTTTTTAACTTAGAATATTAGACCAATGCCACAAAATAACGAGAGATTAAATAACTTGGTCATTATCACCCAGATAGTATAAAATGAGGTCTTCTGGACTTCAAGTGTAGTCCTCTGACCTCTAGGAGTCCACTACTCAATAAGCTCTGCAAGAATTTAAATCCCAAGACTCCCATTCCATACTTCAGTGCTCCAGGCCCATATCATCAACTGCATTTTATGCATTTCATACTGAATGCTTCATAAACATTTCAAATACAAAAATACAAAACAGAGTATACAACCTTTTCTCTCAAACTTACCCTTGTATTGAATGTCACTATTGCAGGCAAAAGAAGTCATTCTTTCTTGATTGTGACTTTGGTGTTATCCCCAAAGGCCCTACTCTCCCTTTTTCTAAATATTTAATAATTTACTGTTTTTTTTATTTCTACATATTTCATAGATTCTGCCACACCTAACCACTTCTATATACTCATACATCCAACACCCTAATTTAACCCCTTTTATCTATTACCTAAATTACCCCAATAGATTCCTAATCAAGGCTCAAGCCTCAAGAATCTCCCCAATCTAATTCATCCTCAACACAGCTGCCAAGGTGATTTTCCTAAAGCACAGCTCACACACACACACACACACACACACACACACACACACACACACACACACACACACACCCCTTTGCTCAATAAACTCTGTTTCCTATTACATCTATAATTGAAGATAAACTCCCTTCTTTGTATTTTGAGATTTTTTACAAGTTCTACCCTACCTTTCCAACCTTTCTTGTCTTAATGTGTTTATTTTGTGTATTTGTTCACATAATTTTAAATGTATATACTTTACCCCCAAAAGAATGTAAAATACTTGAGGTGTAGGATTGTTGCATTTTTTGGTTTGATATTCCCCCATACCCACCACAGTTCTCTGGTGCATAGAATGTACTTAATTAAATGGTGGTTGGTTGATTGACTGATGCTAAACTAAATAAGAAATTCAAAGCCATTTAAATTGTTTAATGGGCCACATAATAAATTTCCACTCTATGGCATTAAGAATGTGGACATATATCCATAGATTGAAGCAGACATAGCAATCATCCTTCCACACAAAAGAACATAATGTGTGGCATATAAGGATTTGTTGAAGAAATTCGAAATTGGTGGAGAGAATGCTGGGGGTGGGGGTGGGGACCTGATAATTGTCTTTAAGTATTTGAAGGCCCATCCTTTAGAAAGATTAGACTTATTCTAGCTATTTCTGGAGATAACAACTAGGAGCCGTGGATAGACTCTTTAAAGAAGTAAATTAAGGTTTGTGGAAGGAAAACTTCCTAACCTATTTACCAGGTAAATTTCAATTTAGATGGACACTTCTTCTCCACTTACCTCAAATATAAGTTGATGAGCTCATAATAAGCTCAGTGCTTATAATATAATGCCAGTTACCAGTGACTGAAAACACTAGATAAAGTCATCAGTTTCTCAGGAAAAAATTAGAACAAATATTCATGTTGGACAAATAAAAATTTGTTGCATACCAATTATCCTACTTCAGAGGAGGGATTCTTCTCAAATGAGATGATATTGCAAAGTTCAAATAGTAGTCACTTAACTTTTATTCCCTTCCCCTTTAATTCCTTTCATAGACTATTTAAAAGGCAGTCAAAATTCTGCTCTCTCCACTCCCACCACAAACTACGGTGAATATCCTATAGGATACATAGCCCCAACATTTGACAGCACTAAAATGTGATACAATTCAGTAAATATCTGTAGTTGGTTGTGTAGGTGAATTAACCACAATCTGATTTTGGTGATAATGACAATATTGTTATCTCCTTTTCCTTCCTTCTTTCCTTCCTCCTTCATTCCTTCATTCTTTCCCTTCTTCCCTCCATTCATCCCTCCTTCTTTCCTTCCTTTCTATATTTCCTTCCTTCCTCCCTTCCTTTCCTCCTTCCTTCCCTTTCTTCCTTCCTTCCTCCCTTCTTTCCTTCTTTCCTTCCTCCCTCCCACCTTTCATTCTTTATTGCCTTTCTACCTGCCTTCATATAACCAGGGAGGATCTGAAAAAGTTTCCTGTGGAAGGCAGCATATGATCTGAGCCTAATGATTCTCAGTGGTAGAGGTAAACATGTGGGAGTGCATTCCAAGCACAGATGACAGCCTGTGCAAAGTCATTGAGGAGGTGGATGGAGTGCACAGTTTAGGGTAAAGCAAGCAGGCTTGTTCATCTGTAGCAGAGAAGTACAAAATATATGGAAATGGATACATAACTTGTTTCCTCTATTAGATAATAAATAGCTTAAGGACATACACTGGATCTCATTCATTCTGGTTTCCGATCCAGCAAACGTGTCTTAAGCAACGATTACACAGTAGGCCTGATGACACAAAGATGAAACAAAATCCAACTTGTTTCTGAGAAGTTTGTGTTCTACTTTTCTTGACTGTGCATAGTCAATTGCTCACATATTAGAAGCTTTCAGTTAATATTAATAAAATGAACAAATGATTGACTCCTGCATGAGGCTTGATTAGTGCTCAGTGACTATTAATTTAAATAAATAAGAGGCAGATTTCAAAGACTTCAACTAATGCTTTGTGTTTGTATTTTACCTAGAGGCATGTGAGATTGACAGTGTATTTTCCCTTCACCATTTAAGAAATACTTTCACCTAACATATAGTGTGTCCCAAAAATCTTAGTGCAGTTTTATGCTTTTGTGGCTTAAAGCCACCACACTTTAGGGATATCCTGTATCTTTAATCTGCCTTTCTAACTAAAAAGGAGATCAGCGAATTTTGTTGTTTTAATATTTTTTCTCCATTACTTTTCATTTGCTTTCCTACAACTCATTAATTAGTTTTCAAAATTACACAAGGCTATCAAGTCTCTGTTTCCTATAAAAAGGCTAGCTACCCATGTCTATATGTGTTAACTGAACCAGCTGATCATGCCTGGTAAGCATTACCAGTATTATTATCACCATTTGAAATATGAATAAGTAGAGTCTCAAAATTCAAGTTGTCCACAACCACTACCTATTATCCTATCTCTCATTTTTTGTTGTCATATAGATAAAACCAGTGTGTGAAATTCTGTGGAAATCAAGATATGTATTATTGACTTGGTTGTTCAATTGTGTACAACTCATTGTGACTCCATGAGCTTGTCCAGGAGATTTTCTTTGCAAAATCAGTTTACAAGTATTCCATTTCCTTCTCCAGTGTGTCTCCATTTTAGTGATGAGAAACTGAGGCAAATAAGGGTTAAGTGACTCGCCCAAAGTCACAAAGTTAGGGAGTGTCTGAAACTGGATTTGAACTCAGGTCTTCAGGACTTCAGGCTAGGCATTCTATCTACTGCACCACCAGCTGGTCCAAATTATTGACTTATTCCTAATCAAAATATTGTTTTCCTTTTCTAGGTCTAATTGCTATTTAGTAATTACTATTTTACCTTTGCTGACTGTGTATTTTTAATTGTAATGTTGGATTATTATAGTATCTGAATGTGTTACCAAAAAGGTCTAATTCAAGTGGATGTTTGGTTTTAAATGGGCTGGGAATGCTACACCACAGATGGTGAGCAGCCTCGTGGAAGGCCTCTGTGCCACTGTGTGGGCCTTCAATGTTTTGGGAGCCAGACGTGTTTAATTGACTTAGGCCCAAGTGATCTATTTAAATTTAGAGCTCAAAGATATTTTAAATTGACATTATGTTGTTAAAACAGGACTTGAGCTTTATTTTTTTTTCTTTTTCTCTGTTCCTTAGTAGAGCCCATCTGTTTGTCATGAGAAGTCAGAATATAATACTTGACATGAGAATTGTACTGAGAGTCTGACACCTTAGCAAGTGGAGTTATGAAAAGTAATTATCTATAACATATTTAATTCATTTCTGTTTTAGTTTCAATCTATCAACATCAGATAAAATAAATTATTTCTCTTTTACTTCCTTATGATCCTAACTAGCTTTTGACTATGGAAGTGGAAATCTTGCCATGCTAAGACAACTGTCTTGGTTTGAGCATAGTTGCCAAATATTTTGTTCCAATTAAAAAAAAAAAAACCATAAATGACTATATTAAGGTCAATATCTCTAAATAGAAGAAATAAAGATTTGATCTGAGAATTTGCTAGTATAGGAACTCCCAGAAGAGGAAATTCCTTCAGGGAAATGTTGGCCCCTTTTCTGCAAATGCCAGTCTTACTGAGGGACTTGTCATGGTTCTTGTTTTGTGCTTTTAGTCATGTGCAACTTTTGTGACCCTGTGGACCATACTGTCCATGAAGTTTGCTTGACAAAGATAATGTAGTGGTTTGTCATTTCTCTCCCCATTGGATTAAGGTGAACGGGGGTAAAGGGACTTGCCCAGGGTTATACAGCTAGTAAGTGTCTGAGACCAGATTTGAACTCTGCTCTTCCCAACTCTAGACTCAGAGTTCTATTTACTAGCCACCTCACTGCCTCCTACTGAAGTAATTAAGGAACTGATGTTTTGAGTGATTTTCCCATACGTTTCTCCGGTGAAACTATATAGGAGACTGCTTATTGAAGTGGTTACAGTACAAATTTCTGAGTCAGAAAGACCAGCATTCAAGTTTCACCTCTGAGCTCTAAATATGGCATTAACTTAATTTTAAAATAAACCCCACAAACCCAGGAAGCCCAGAGGAAGGAAATAGATATATAGATCTGTAAAGCAAGTTCCAATCTAATAAATACTTAAGATACTAGTAGAGTAAAAAAAAAATGCTACCAATAGGGCTAGGCAGAAAATAATATTTCCAATTTTAATGTATTTTCTTCTTTAAAGGAATATATCTAGGGCAGGTCCTTCAGCTCTATTTCCTGTTTTCCAAAAAGAGTCGAGAACTGACCTATGGTCACAGAGCAATTAGAACACAGCATGATTAGGGAATGAGAGAAGTACAAAATAGAAAATAACAAGCTAGTGACCTGATCTGGAGTTCACCCTCCCCCTTTTCTAGACCTTTATCACATTGTGCCCAGCTCCTGACAGGACCCATATGGACAGTAAAATCATCTCATGCTTCATCCCGACATTTGTGAATGTCAATAGCTTTTTGGATCCTGACAGGAAACAACTCCAACTCTGCTCTTGGAGATGCTTAGGAGTCCTATTTGGCAGTAACTTTGCATGTCTTTTCTAGCCCATTGTAGCTGCTAGGATAATGTCCAGATATTTAAAACTAAAAGATAAAGAAAATTCCTCACCAGTCACTGATAGTTGACTGGGGCAATTAAAATTAAAAGGCATTATTTTCTGATCAAAACTCTTGTTTTTTGGAATGTATTATCTAGTCACTGAGCTAATTTGGATGTAGCTTTCTGCTAATAAGGCCAAGGTCTTCTGTTGACTTTCTGTCCCCATGGGTCAAGAAACTCCATTTTGTTTCGTGGTTATCAACTAGACATCTAATTTCAACCAGCTGTTTTGCTAAAGGATGTGCCCTAGTTGTGCTGGGAAAGAGAGAGCTGAGAGATGGCACATACTCTTTCTCACTACTGGAAAATCATCTCAAAGTACAAACAATGACAGGGGATAGTAACACTCTCTATTTGTCTTCAAAGATGATTTTTGTTTGTTTTGGTTTTGGGTTTTTTGTTTTGATAAGAGAAAAGGGTGAGAAAAAGTGATAGGGGAATTTTTTAAATGTTATAATAATAACTTACTTTTCTCATAGCCATTTAAGATTTATAAAATACTTTGCATGTAATAGTGACTCATTGAGTCCTCTCAACAACTAGAAAGAACTACAGGTACTACTAATCCCATTTTATGGAAGAGAAACCTGAAGTTCAGACAGGCTAAGTGATTTCCATAACATCACATCGTAAATGTCTCTATCTGGTTGGATTCAAACTGGTCTTACAGACCCAAGGTATAACACTATATTGACTATGTCACAGTGAATAGAATAAAGGAAAACACTTTTAATTATTGGTAATGATTAGTTTATTTGTACAACCATCAGCAAAACATCAGAAAGAGTCACATGTTATAAGCTACAGTAGGGAACCTATTCCCAGGGTTTAAATATATTCAAAGAGAATACATCATTAGCCTTGTGACTCTTAGCATGAGCTGTACTTTCCATAGGGTCTTATCTTGTCTGGAAATATTCTCATTTTTCAATCTCATGTAATATGAAAACAAAATGGCTCTTTCTGAGATGACCAAAAATCTCTTAATTACCCAATTCAGAAATCATTTCTTGGTTCTTATCTTTCTTGATCTCCCTGAAGCATGAGGCACTTTGTCCTTTCCTCCTTTCCATTCTCTCATCTCTGAGCTTTCATGATATTTTTTTCACTTAGTTCTGTCTGACCTCTCCTCAGATTCCTTTGATGTCTCATTATTTATATCTAATGCTCTGTTTCTAGCTGTTTTCCAAGTTTCTTCCTAGGTCTCTTCTGTTATCTATCACTTTTCTCTTTGAGATTTCATCAACTCCCATGGATTTCATAATTGACTCTGCAAAATGACTCCTATTTCTATATATCTGTCCTTAATCTCTCTCCTCAGTTCCAATCACACATCAAAAACTTCCTAGTGAACATTTCAACTACAATCTGTTCAACCGCATTGCCTTACCCACTAAACCCTTCACCACTTTCTACTTTCCCTAGTTCTATTGAAGTCACTATTATCCTTTCACTTACCTAGGTTCAAACCCTTGGAGTCATTCTTGATTTCTCACTCCACCTTATCTTCAATATTCAATTATTTTCCAACTCATAGATATTGCCTCTGTGACAACTCTTGCATATACTCACACAGTCATCATACTAATGTAGACTCTCATCACCTTTCGTTTGAACTATTGGAATGGCTTTTTCCTTTTGCCTTCCCATGTAGGGTCTCTTACCTCTTAAATTCAATGTTTTCACAATTGTGGAAATGATATTCCCAAAGATCATGTCTGACATCACTCATTCACTAAAAAACCCTCCAGTAGGTCCTGATTGCTTTTAACCTAAAACTAAAACAAAAATTTTCGTTCATCTTAAAGTTCTTTACAAACTGAAATCACTTTATCTGTCCATACATGTTAGTCATATTTTACCTTTTATATATTCTCCATTCTAATCAAACTGGAATAATACTCTCAACAGACCATTTATGTATGTCTCAGTATGGCATAAGCTGTCCTCCTTGAGGAGGTTGTCTCCTTATCTACACATCTTTAAATTTCTAGTTTCCTTCAAAACTCAACACAAATACTACCTTCTCTTTTAGCTTTTTTTTTCTTCCCAGCTATTGCCGTCTCCCTGATTCTTCCACAGTGTATCAGGCACTGTGCTAGTGAATGGATGGTTTTCTTCTGAGTTATAATTCCATTCCCTAGTGCAATGCCTAACACATAGGACATACTTAATAAATATTTATTATTTATGGAAATATTAACAAATGACAGCAAAAATAGGAATGTTCTGATCTACATGGTACTGATAGTTGAGGCCTTTTCCTAATGCTGTCAATATACCATCCCAAAATAAGACAAAATCTTTTTAATGAATCTGCTTCTCCTCCAACCTCCTTCTATACGCAAACAAAATGTTCATTCCCAAGTCTATATCTTTTCTCTGACTTTCTCAAATCTCTATCACCCTCTCACCAAAGCCTAATCATACCTTAAGCTACCCAAATAACCCCTCATCACTGATGAAGAATTATTAAGCTGATTATGATTATGAGGATCTATTGAAGGAACTGGTAACATTTAAACTATAGAAAAAGACTCAGGTAGTAAATGATAGTTGTCTTCAAGTATCTGAAGAAATATCACATCTAAGAGTAATTAGATTCATTTTGTTTAAATGCTCAAAACAAAAATTGTCTTGATAGGCACATAATCCAAAGAAACAAATTTAGATTTAATTTAAAGTAAAACAACCAAAGAATTAAACAAAAATTAAAGGCTTCTTTGGGAGGAAGTAGATGTACCTCTGATTAAAGTCTTTCAATGACAATTTGAAGAAAATTCTAGAATGTTATAAAGGTAAATTTTGCTTAGAGAAAGGTTTGGACATAATGACTGCTGAAGTCCCTTCTAGGTCTGAGATTCTGCAATTATATTATTCTCTACTCCAACTTATCTCTCCTTTTTCTGAATTCTTATTGCAAATATAATTTTTAGCACACATTTTAATGTTTTATTAGAATTTTTCATGACTTGCTCTCCAGTTAGTTCTTGTGCTTCAGTCTTTTCTACTTACCTAGATTGTAAGATTTTATAGCAAGGACAATCAGATTCTCTTGGGTCTCTACTATCTAGAGATAGTGAGACACGTCAGTGAAGAGACAGGAGGCAACAGTGAGTAGGGACAAACCATTAGTAACTTGATGACCATTTCTACCTGAAGCCAAGTTGAGGTATCCCAGGACCATACTCCCAAAACCCAGAAATAATGCCCCAAGTCCCTCCCAACCTTGCCCTATCCATTTTCGTGGTTGTCTCACAGATGCCATTGTTCAGGGTATAGGCTCATTGATTAATTACTATCCATATACACACTGTGCTTTTTCTCATAAAGAGTGTTCCTAGTTTCCTTCATAATGGTCTAATCACTCTTCTCAGTCATTTTTGCTGGATCTTTGTCCAAGGCATACCTAATAATTATGGCTGTACCCCAAGGATCTATTCTTTATCCTTTTCTCTTTTGCCTCTATACTATCTCACTTAGAGGTCTTATCAGCTATGAGACAATTCCTAGTTCTATATATCCAGTCCTTGTCTCTCTTCTGAGCTCTAGTCCCATATCAACAAATGCCTTATGAACATCTTCACCTACTTATCTCATATCAATCCCAAATGTCCAAAACACAGCTTATTACCAAAACATTTTTCCTGTCCAAAACTTTCTTATTGCTGTAAAAAGCAGAATCATTCTCCCAGTCACATAAGGTCACAAGTTAGTATCATCCTTGATTCTACATTCTCTTTCATCCCTTAAGTACAAACTATTATCCATTGCTGTCATTTCTCTTGTCACAACATCTTTCTTATATACCCCTTCTTTACGCTTACAAAGCTGCTCCTTCTGGTTACTTCATACCTGGCCCTCCTCACCTCATGAATAGATTATTAAAAAAATTTTTTGAATTGTTCTCCCTACCTCAAGTCTACCCCCATTTCAATTTACCCTATATTCATTTACTGAAGTGATTTTTCTAACTACATTTCCAATATTTTGCCTTATATCTCCTGGTCTACTCCAAGGTCCTACTTGCCTAATTATTATTATCACATTCTGTCTTTATACTGGCTGTACCTCTCATCTGTAATACGCTTCCATCTCCTGGCATTCTGGGACTCTCTATTACTTATCTTGAACACCACTTTATGATACTGTCCTTTCTCATCCTGTACTTACCCCTCTGCCTCAGCTGCACACTATTAATGCCTTCTCTTGGACATCACTTCCCACTAAAACAGTATATATCTTATACATTGTTTGAATGGTCTCTTCCCCATCAGGAAGTAAATTCCTTGGAGGAAGTGATCATGTTTTCTCATTTATTTATGTCCCTAGAACTTAACATAGTGCATAACGCATAAGAAGTTAAATAAATTCTTGTTGACTGGCTCAAAAGTCATTACTATTGAAGGTCTTGATGTTAAGGTCCTTGGTACTGTCACATGTTTAAATGTCAAAAACAGATATGATTTTATCAATGAAATGATGCTCAATAAGATATTTTTGTACATCAGATTTATTTCCCAAGTCCATTTCAGTCAAACTAGATAACCTGCCATCTGGATAGTTGGACTTTACAACTGAGCATACTGCTTCTCCCTAAGAGCAAAGGGATCTTTGCTTCTGCATTACTTCTGATCTCTATGCATTGTCTCTATTAGAATAGGATATTTTTTTCAGAGCAGGGAATATTTCACTCTCCTATTTATAATCTCAGGGTTTAGCACTGTAAGCACTTAATACATATTTTCTTTTCATTTATTCAAAGACTGTAGTAGGCATTCAATAAGTTCACATTTATTTATTCCTACTTA
Source organism: Pseudochirops corinnae (assembly GCA_028646515.1). Taxonomy (NCBI): domain Eukaryota; kingdom Metazoa; phylum Chordata; class Mammalia; order Diprotodontia; family Pseudocheiridae; genus Pseudochirops; species Pseudochirops corinnae. Next base: position 18,131 of record JAQQSV010001686.1, read on the forward strand.
AGATAAAACATAACCTGCAACATCTTTTTAACCACTGCAGTTAAAGCAGGGCTGAATTTTTTCTCATAGGATATTTCACAGTTTGGCAAATGCTTTCGTGTATATCATCTCACCTGATATTGATACAGAAGAGGAAGGGAAATATTGTTTATCAACTTCTTTCATAGTATTCAAATTAAAGCAATGTTAGTGTCAAAAAATAGATCCCTGTAATTATAGAATGTTGGGGTTTTTTACATATATTTGGAGATAAATAGAAAAACAAATAATTATGTATAGCTTTCTATATATTAGGCACTGAGCTAAGAGTTATCATTATAATTCCAAGTAAGAAAGTTTCAGCCCTTAAGAAGCTTATTTTCTATAGGAGGAAGATAAACATAAAGGGGAGCTGGAGATGGGCCCAGGATAAGAATATGTTCAGCATGATATGTAGATTACCAAGAAGTGGCATGGAGGGATACTTCAGAGAAATAACATACTAATTCTCTTCTTTTAGACCCCAGCACCTAAGTGGCAAAGACCTTTTCCAGTAGGAGAAAACTGAGGGTCAAGATCAGAATACAGATGCCATATGTGGCAGTGTCCCGGAAGTCATTTGACCCATCTCTTCTAAAATGTGAAGACTGAAATTCATAGAACAATTCCTGAGAATTGAATACTGATGCAATAATGCCATGTTCACCTCTGTTTTGTACACTTATCATTGTCTATTTTATATTGTGATTATATGGTTACACAATATTTTTTCTCCGCTATCAGAGTGTAAACTCCATGAAGGCAACTTTTGTTATATTATTCTGTGTGTCCCACTCATGTCTTTGCACATTATAGATGGCCCATAAATTGACTAATAATAATAATAAGTGAATAAGTTCATAAATTATGGAAGGAAAAAGTCAAGGAGTAAATAAGCAAATGGGAAAATTAAGAAAGAATTAAGAAAAAAGTAAATTTAGAAGGCATATTAGGGCAATCCCATGATGATGGCAATCCCATTCTTTGGAGTCGATCTTTTTTTCTTCAAAACATTAATATGTGCATGATTATAGAAAGGAAGGCAGTTACCATTTTTCAAAATTATTCTAATATTGTCACCTTTTGAGATTAAACACATCTACCATTAGTACCCACTAAACTTTATGGTTGTCATTCCTACCTTTTGAAATTTTAAAGAAGAATTGAAAAGTCTTTTTTTCATAGAATTTGACTTTTACAACAATGTCCTCACTGTCCAAGGTTCATGCTTTCATCAAATTGAAAAAACAAAACAAAACATTGAATGAATGGTGTAGCAGGAAAGAAATAAATAAGGAAACAAAAGAAGCCTTTCTTGTTTCATGTCATTTATGTCCTTTTTTGATCCATTATTGGAAGAATAAAGGCAAACGAGATAACCAAATCATTACTCAAGTAGGGCAGCCAAATGTTGGCTTCTGTATGTCATCTGCATCATTTTAATGCCTTTCATTAAATGTCTTTTTTTAAGACTTATACAATGAGAAGCCTACCTTTATTGTTCTCTATGTGTCTTGTCTACACTCCAGTGACGGACAATAGAAAAATTTGATTTCAGTAAGCCCATGTTCCATTTTTATTATTTTTTTCCCTTTCAAGCCTGAATGCCCTTGAATGAGTTTTATTTAAAAGAAAATAGTTTGATGGTTCTATCTCTTTCCAGTCTGTGTTTCTTTCTTGTTTTAATGTATGGAAAAGGCGAGGAAATGGAAGATGATTGGCTATTAAGAAGTAGTTGTTTGAAAATGTGGACCCCTAACATGTCTATAGTTCTTCCCACCCCCATCCACATAAGAAAGGTCCCTTAAAGACACAGAATAAATTCAACATTTTATGACATTTTTATGATACATTGTAACATTTTTTGAACCAACCCAAGCAGCTAGATAGCTCAGTGGATAGAGCACTGGGACTAGAGCTAGGAAAACACATCTTCCTGAGTTTAAATCTAACCTCAGATGCTTACTAGCTGTGTGCCCTGGGCAAGTCACTTAACATTGTTTGCCTCAGTTCTCTGTAAAATGACCTGGAGAAGGAAATGACAAACTGCTCCTGAATTTCTGCCAAGAAAACCCTAAATGGGGTCACAAAGTGTTAGACATGACTTAAAACAACTGAACAACATATCACCTGTCTAAGAAACGTTTAACTGAAATAACTATTTCAAAGATCCATATCCATATTCCCCCATCTCCACAAAATCATGTCTTTCTCTATATAAAATGAATTGCTTGAAGGATGGCATTATTTTTTTTTCCCTTCATATACTCAGCTCCCTATACAGAATTTAGAATGTTATAAGTATTACAAGTATTACAAGTAATATATATGTTGATTGGTTTTGAAGAGTAGGTGAAGTAATGTATGAAAAATGTTTGTGAACTTTAAAGTGATACCTACATGCCTATTGTTGTTGTCATCATAGCTATGTGATATTGTACCCTTTCTGTATGTGTAACTGAACAATTAACTTATAATGAGGGAGTGTCTCATGCAAAGTTTCACTTCTCCATGCATGACATAGGGGTTATATATATTCAACAGGCTATATATCTATCTGTATATGAGCCAGACACCCAAAAGAAACCTATGTACCTACCTTTAGATGTGGAAATCCCCCATTTTGGGGATTCATAAGACATCTCCCTTATTCTTTCACAACTATCTAATTTTTTTCATTGACTTGTTTATTTACTTTTAGTTTGCAAGATTAAGTTCCACAATCCCTTGAGTTTCAAATTTTCTCCCCTCCCTTCCCCCCCCCCCCCATGGTGGCATACAATCATGTATAGGATCTGCAAATACTTTCACATTGTACAATAGTCTGGTTGTATAGAAGGGTTGTAACCAATGGAGTGAACAATGGGGAAAAAAAAAGATAAACAAAACCAAACATGAAAAAGAATGATAGCATGTATTGCTTCAGGCTCCACTTAAACTCTAGTCTTTCTAGGTCTTTCTCTGAATGTAGATATCTCCTTCCATCCTTAGACTTGTAGAGTTGTCTTATAGCTGTGCATTGCGGAGAAGAGTCCAGTTTATCTATTTTTTTTTTTACCTGAGTCCACCTAGTCTGTTATCCTATCTTCCAGTTAACATGCAGTCAGACTCATTCACTTGTCCTTTTAAAAGTAAGATTTCTAGCCATGACCAGAATTTGATATATTGATGAATTTAAATAGGCAAAACAAGCCAATCCCAAAAGCTGACATCCAAAAGAGGTAATGGAGGAATGAACAAAATTAAGGGAGGCATAGTGGGCAGTGATGAGGATGTGGTAATTCTACTGTAGTCTATACTGGTCAGACATATCTAGAATATTGCATTTATGTGAGGCAGTCATAATTTAAGAAGACCATTTATAAGCTAGAGAAAACCAGAGGAGGACAATTAAGATTTGAAAGGCCTGGAGCTGATGCCAGATGATGATTCAATCAAGAATTTGAGACCATTTACCTTGAGGAAGAGAAAACTCAGGTTGTATGATGGGAAACAGGGATGATAGTCATGTTCAAGTATTTGAAGGGCTTTCATGTAGGGGAGGAATAAATCTGTTCTGTTGTTCTCTTTGGTCCTTCAGTGGAGAAATAGGCAGGAGTTAAAGAGACATATTTATATGAGATATTAAAAAAACCTTCCTAAAAAGGGGAAATATTTGAAGGTGTAATGGGTTGCCTTAGTAGTTTGTGATTTTCCCTTCCTTGGAAGGTTGTTAGCTCAGGATGGATGAAGACTTGTTTGTATTTTATGGCTGAAATTCTTCTCTGATATAGACTAGAACTAGGTGTCCACTGAAATCCATCCCATATATGAAATTCTGTGATTAGGACTTTAGATTCCTTCTTTCAATGACATTTGATATGATCTAGCAAAAGTGATTTAGCTGTGCTGAGTATCACCATAAATGAGAAAGTAACTGTGGTACAGTATTTGGATTTAAGAGTTCTCTCTATGCATAAGGCATTCATTTTATTTCACTTACTACATTGCAATTCTCTGCAGCATTCCCTTTTCTTAACCTATAAATAACAGTCTTTCACTTCCAACTCTCTTTTTGCAAAGCAGTTGTTTATAATTTCCCTCTTAAATTTCTGAAAGGATGACAACTATGGCTCTAGAGAAGCCATTTTGAGAAGCCAGCTCAAAGAATCTCAACCATTAGTTTGAATGTCAGATCATTCTGGGGAATTTCAGCTTAGAACCTGGGGCCGAAAGTATCAAACCGACACCATTATATAACAAGACCAGCAGCAAAGAAAACAAGATTTTTTTTTTTTGGAGCATCAAGAAACACTAAACCCATTTAATTTAGAAAAAAAAAAAAGCAGAGGAGAGTTTGCCAAGAGGAAAGGAAATCTCCTTTCACATTTACAAAGGCAACTTATTGTACTCAGAGGATAACATGTACTAAGCCATGAGAGGTGGTGATAACCGCATGACATTGGTTTCTAATGCTTTAGAGAATAGGAATAATAACACATGAAACTTCTGTCTATTTATTCCATCTCATTTCTGAAGAAGAATTTTCTAAAACCAGACATTTAACTCCTTTTTCAGGAACCTATAAACTATATATTTAGTATTTTCTCATGTTTCTTCCCCGACAAGCTCCCAAGCAAGGTATGTTGGTCTCCTGGCAATTTGCAAGTCTATATTCAAGAAAAGCCATAACAAGTCAGCCCCTACCAACATGATTATCATTAGTTGTTAGATAGAAGAAACAAATATTTCAGACCAAAGTATTTGATAAAAAGCATATTAAGATAAATGACAAAGAAGTATTCTTTCCACTAATCTGAGATACCCTCTCCCACTCGTGTAAAGCCTAGGTATTTCTAGAGAACTCACGCATAAAGGACAAATATAAGGAGACCAAAATCATAGAGAAGTACACTTATAATTTACATACAGTATACAGAGGCGTCCATGTTTCTATATAAACAAATATGGTTTGCCACATGTGTAGAGAAACAGCAAGTTTTGAAAAATATAGAGCTGATGATTTCTTCTGGCAATGTCATCACATTGCTCTTACTGGGCCTGTTATTGGGCCTCAATGAGACCAATAATCCTCATTGGTCTCTCATAATTTGCAGTGGCTCCCAGAGAGTTTTGTATTGTTTTAGTGATAGATATGGGTATGACATTTAGTCACTGTCAGGTGCTGTTTTTGGTATGCTGGATGGTATTCTAACAGTCATCTAGTACCTGCTAGTCAATACTAAGTGTGGTTTCTCTGGGTAGATGGCTGTAGAACTTCCCTTTTCATCTAACTTCTAGTTTCAGGTGAAGTCAACAGCTGAAGTGCAACCTCTTCCCGATAAGAGGATGGATGAGCTACACCGTCTTTGTTTTAGCCTAGAGTCCAGAGGTTAAAACTTAATTGTACTATAGATGCAGGTTCATCACACACCCTCCATTTGACTAGGAAACAACATTAGTTATTCTTGCCCCAGTAAGGAGAGTCCAGCAGTGCTCACATCTTTGCCTCTGCTATAACCCTTCTCAATGGAATAGATTTTAGCAGTGGGGTTCAAGATCTCCTAAAATGTAGAACAGCCAACCAACAAAACTATAAGCACAGGTCTCTTCTCTAAACTTATTCATCAGGTGTCAAGGTTTCTGTCTCAGGCCTTTATGGGACAAGATCCAAAAGCCCTTTTAAGTTTTGCTTTTTTTTTTTTTTTAATTTCCAAATAATTCAATCTTTGAAATCATTTAAAAGGATGGTCATTTCATCAAACCCAAAGAACTATGTGGATATGAGGATTACTCAGTTTTCTGAAGTCCAAGATTCTTTCTGTTCTCCCATGTAAGTAAATGAACAGAGGAAAGACTAAGAGTAAAAACTCTAAACTGGGGCTCTGGAGGCATTGCTCAGAATCTCAATATTTTGATCCATCTTCTAGGCTTTACTGCATGGTGTGTGTGTGTGTGTGTGTGTGTGTGTGTGTGTGTGTGTGTGTGTGTGTGTTTCTGTGTGTGCAACTCAGAACTTCAGAACTTATTACTGGCTCTATATATATGAGGGAAGCATATGCGATTCAGTAAATTGTTGGGTTCTGGATTTCTTTTCCTTTAAAGCAGAACTTCATTTTATGCCAATTGGTCATATATGTATGTTATTTTCCATATTAATTCCCCATTATATTCTCTAAATTGGGAAAAATATGCATTACTTGAATAAAATATCTTGATTAATTGTAATAGCAAAATTCACCCTACAATCCTAAAATTACAGTGACTATAAGCAGGGCTTAACCATTTTGTGTCTGTATGTCATGGCCTCTTTGGCAGTCTGGTGAGACCTATGAACTCTTTCTCAGATTAGTCTTTTTTAAAAAATTGAAATAAATGCTAAATTTCAGCTAAAAGTTAGTGCAAAAATAAAGGTGTGATTTTTTTTTTTTTTCCCGCGTATAAGTTCATTGGCTTCCTGAAGCTTGTCCATGGAACTAGGTCAAGAAACTTTGGGCCCAGGGCAGCTAGGTGGTGCAGTGAATAGAGTACCAGACCTTGAGTCAGGAGGAACTGAGTTCAAATCTGACCTCAAACACTTGACACACTTGCTAGCTGTGTGACCTTGGGCAAGTCACTTAACACCAATTCCCTTGCCTTTCCTTTCCAAAAAAACACAAAAAAACAAAAAAACAAAACTTCGTATCAAAGGTAAAAATATGGAGGAATTGAGGACAATAATTTGGATTTGTAAATGCCAGATGAAAAAGGAGTGTATCATTCTTCAGTATATGAAAAATTCTAATAAAGAAACAGTTTTCAAAATCAGAGATGATAGCCTTAAACTTCAGTGCGTTCAATTGTTCAGCTAGCCATATTAGAGCAAATTGCACAGATAAGCCCTTAAAAATGCTTGTCAGATCCACTTGGATTTTTAAGAAGGACACTGGTTTTATAGCAGGACCAGAGTTAGAATCTCAGCTCTGCTATTTACTACCTAAGTGGTCTTAACAAAATCCCTTAACCTCTCTGTGCCTTGATTCCTTCATTTGTAAGATAAAAGAGTTGGGTCAGATGACTACTACGGTCCTTTCTACTCAATCTATGATTACATGTGATTCCTGATGAGACAGAGAATAGTGCAATAAAAATCACTGAAGAATTTAGATTTTGTGTAAAAAAGATTTTTCATAAGACATAACATATAATGTAGGAACCCTCATTTTTGTGTTACTTGGTGCTATATATCTGATTAAAGATATGTAGCTCCTTGGAGAATGTGATATCCTAAATCTCTGCTCTACCCTTGATCATACAAATCTTTCGAAATCCCTGTAGTGACTGCGCTAATCCCTAGCCCACCCCCAAGTTGCTGAAAATTGGATGTTTACCTAAGTTCCCAATGCCCCTGTAGAGATGATACTTCTTCTACGACTCCACATTGAGCAATGTAAATTGAAAGATCTAAAATATAATCTTA
>JAQQSV010001686.1:25686-51073 GCA_028646515.1 Pseudochirops corinnae
ACATTCTCCAAGGAGCTACATATCTTTAATCAGATATATAGCACCAAGTAACACAAAAATGAGGGTTCCTACATTATATGTTATGTCTTATGAAAAATCTTTTTTACACAAAATCTAAATTCTTCAGTGATTTTTATTGCACTATTCTCTGTCTCATCAGGAATCACATGTAATCATAGATTGAGTAGAAAGGACCGTAGTAGTCATCTGACCCAACTCTTTTATCTTACAAATGAAGGAATCAAGGCACAGAGAGGTTAAGGGATTTTGTTAAGACCACTTAGGTAGTAAATAGCAGAGCTGAGATTCTAACTCTGGTCCTGCTATAAAACCAGTGTCCTTCTTAAAAATCCAAGTGGATCTGACAAGCATTTTTAAGGGCTTATCTGTGCAATTTGCTCTAATATGGCTAGCTGAACAATTGAACGCACTGAAGTTTAAGGCTATCATCTCTGATTTTGAAAACTGTTTCTTTATTAGAATTTTTCATATACTGAAGAATGATACACTCCTTTTTCATCTGGCATTTACAAATCCAAATTATTGTCCTCAATTCCTCCATATTTTTACCTTTGATACGAAGTTTTGTTTTTTTGTTTTTTTGTGTTTTTTTGGAAAGGAAAGGCAAGGGAATTGGTGTTAAGTGACTTGCCCAAGGTCACACAGCTAGCAAGTGTGTCAAGTGTTTGAGGTCAGATTTGAACTCAGTTCCTCCTGACTCAAGGTCTGGTACTCTATTCACTGCACCACCTAGCTGCCCTGGGCCCAAAGTTTCTTGACCTAGTTCCATGGACAAGCTTCAGGAAGCCAATGAACTTATACGCGGGAAAAAAAAAAAAAATCACACCTTTATTTTTGCACTAACTTTTAGCTGAAATTTAGCATTTATTTCAATTTTTTAAAAAAGACTAATCTGAGAAAGAGTTCATAGGTCTCACCAGACTGCCAAAGAGGCCATGACATACAGACACAAAATGGTTAAGCCCTGCTTATAGTCACTGTAATTTTAGGATTGTAGGGTGAATTTTGCTATTACAATTAATCAAGATATTTTATTCAAGTAATGCATATTTTTCCCAATTTAGAGAATATAATGGGGAATTAATATGGAAAATAACATACATATATGACCAATTGGCATAAAATGAAGTTCTGCTTTAAAGGAAAAGAAATCCAGAACCCAACAATTTACTGAATCGCATATGCTTCCCTCATATATATAGAGCCAGTAATAAGTTCTGAAGTTCTGAGTTGCACACACAGAAACACACACACACACACACACACACACACACACACACACACACACACACACACCATGCAGTAAAGCCTAGAAGATGGATCAAAATATTGAGATTCTGAGCAATGCCTCCAGAGCCCCAGTTTAGAGTTTTTACTCTTAGTCTTTCCTCTGTTCATTTACTTACATGGGAGAACAGAAAGAATCTTGGACTTCAGAAAACTGAGTAATCCTCATATCCACATAGTTCTTTGGGTTTGATGAAATGACCATCCTTTTAAATGATTTCAAAGATTGAATTATTTGGAAATTAAAAAAAAAAAAAAAGCAAAACTTAAAAGGGCTTTTGGATCTTGTCCCATAAAGGCCTGAGACAGAAACCTTGACACCTGATGAATAAGTTTAGAGAAGAGACCTGTGCTTATAGTTTTGTTGGTTGGCTGTTCTACATTTTAGGAGATCTTGAACCCCACTGCTAAAATCTATTCCATTGAGAAGGGTTATAGCAGAGGCAAAGATGTGAGCACTGCTGGACTCTCCTTACTGGGGCAAGAATAACTAATGTTGTTTCCTAGTCAAATGGAGGGTGTGTGATGAACCTGCATCTATAGTACAATTAAGTTTTAACCTCTGGACTCTAGGCTAAAACAAAGACGGTGTAGCTCATCCATCCTCTTATCGGGAAGAGGTTGCACTTCAGCTGTTGACTTCACCTGAAACTAGAAGTTAGATGAAAAGGGAAGTTCTACAGCCATCTACCCAGAGAAACCACACTTAGTATTGACTAGCAGGTACTAGATGACTGTTAGAATACCATCCAGCATACCAAAAACAGCACCTGACAGTGACTAAATGTCATACCCATATCTATCACTAAAACAATACAAAACTCTCTGGGAGCCACTGCAAATTATGAGAGACCAATGAGGATTATTGGTCTCATTGAGGCCCAATAACAGGCCCAGTAAGAGCAATGTGATGACATTGCCAGAAGAAATCATCAGCTCTATATTTTTCAAAACTTGCTGTTTCTCTACACATGTGGCAAACCATATTTGTTTATATAGAAACATGGACGCCTCTGTATACTGTATGTAAATTATAAGTGTACTTCTCTATGATTTTGGTCTCCTTATATTTGTCCTTTATGCGTGAGTTCTCTAGAAATACCTAGGCTTTACACGAGTGGGAGAGGGTATCTCAGATTAGTGGAAAGAATACTTCTTTGTCATTTATCTTAATATGCTTTTTATCAAATACTTTGGTCTGAAATATTTGTTTCTTCTATCTAACAACTAATGATAATCATGTTGGTAGGGGCTGACTTGTTATGGCTTTTCTTGAATATAGACTTGCAAATTGCCAGGAGACCAACATACCTTGCTTGGGAGCTTGTCGGGGAAGAAACATGAGAAAATACTAAATATATAGTTTATAGGTTCCTGAAAAAGGAGTTAAATGTCTGGTTTTAGAAAATTCTTCTTCAGAAATGAGATGGAATAAATAGACAGAAGTTTCATGTGTTATTATTCCTATTCTCTAAAGCATTAGAAACCAATGTCATGCGGTTATCACCACCTCTCATGGCTTAGTACATGTTATCCTCTGAGTACAATAAGTTGCCTTTGTAAATGTGAAAGGAGATTTCCTTTCCTCTTGGCAAACTCTCCTCTGCTTTTTTTTTTTTCTAAATTAAATGGGTTTAGTGTTTCTTGATGCTCCAAAAAAAAAAAATCTTGTTTTCTTTGCTGCTGGTCTTGTTATATAATGGTGTCGGTTTGATACTTTCGGCCCCAGGTTCTAAGCTGAAATTCCCCAGAATGATCTGACATTCAAACTAATGGTTGAGATTCTTTGAGCTGGCTTCTCAAAATGGCTTCTCTAGAGCCATAGTTGTCATCCTTTCAGAAATTTAAGAGGGAAATTATAAACAACTGCTTTGCAAAAAGAGAGTTGGAAGTGAAAGACTGTTATTTATAGGTTAAGAAAAGGGAATGCTGCAGAGAATTGCAATGTAGTAAGTGAAATAAAATGAATGCCTTATGCATAGAGAGAACTCTTAAATCCAAATACTGTACCACAGTTACTTTCTCATTTATGGTGATACTCAGCACAGCTAAATCACTTTTGCTAGATCATATCAAATGTCATTGAAAGAAGGAATCTAAAGTCCTAATCACAGAATTTCATATATGGGATGGATTTCAGTGGACACCTAGTTCTAGTCTATATCAGAGAAGAATTTCAGCCATAAAATACAAACAAGTCTTCATCCATCCTGAGCTAACAACCTTCCAAGGAAGGGAAAATCACAAACTACTAAGGCAACCCATTACACCTTCAAATATTTCCCCTTTTTAGGAAGGTTTTTTTAATATCTCATATAAATATGTCTCTTTAACTCCTGCCTATTTCTCCACTGAAGGACCAAAGAGAACAACAGAACAGATTTATTCCTCCCCTACATGAAAGCCCTTCAAATACTTGAACATGACTATCATCCCTGTTTCCCATCATACAACCTGAGTTTTCTCTTCCTCAAGGTAAATGGTCTCAAATTCTTGATTGAATCATCATCTGGCATCAGCTCCAGGCCTTTCAAATCTTAATTGTCCTCCTCTGGTTTTCTCTAGCTTATAAATGGTCTTCTTAAATTATGACTGCCTCACATAAATGCAATATTCTAGATATGTCTGACCAGTATAGACTACAGTAGAATTACCACATCCTCATCACTGCCCACTATGCCTCCCTTAATTTTGTTCATTCCTCCATTACCTCTTTTGGATGTCAGCTTTTGGGATTGGCTTGTTTTGCCTATTTAAATTCATCAATATATCAAATTCTGGTCATGGCTAGAAATCTTACTTTTAAAAGGACAAGTGAATGAGTCTGACTGCATGTTAACTGGAAGATAGGATAACAGACTAGGTGGACTCAGGTAAAAAAAAAAATAGATAAACTGGACTCTTCTCCGCAATGCACAGCTATAAGACAACTCTACAAGTCTAAGGATGGAAGGAGATATCTACATTCAGAGAAAGACCTAGAAAGACTAGAGTTTAAGTGGAGCCTGAAGCAATACATGCTATCATTCTTTTTCATGTTTGGTTTTGTTTATCTTTTTTTTTCCCCATTGTTCACTCCATTGGTTACAACCCTTCTATACAACCAGACTATTGTACAATGTGAAAGTATTTGCAGATCCTATACATGATTGTATGCCACCATGGGGGGGGGGGGGAAGGGAGGGGAGAAAATTTGAAACTCAAGGGATTGTGGAACTTAATCTTGCAAACTAAAAGTAAATAAACAAGTCAATGAAAAAAATTAGATAGTTGTGAAAGAATAAGGGAGATGTCTTATGAATCCCCAAAATGGGGGATTTCCACATCTAAAGGTAGGTACATAGGTTTCTTTTGGGTGTCTGGCTCATATACAGATAGATATATAGCCTGTTGAATATATATAACCCCTATGTCATGCATGGAGAAGTGAAACTTTGCATGAGACACTCCCTCATTATAAGTTAATTGTTCAGTTACACATACAGAAAGGGTACAATATCACATAGCTATGATGACAACAACAATAGGCATGTAGGTATCACTTTAAAGTTCACAAACATTTTTCATACATTACTTCACCTACTCTTCAAAACCAATCAACATATATATTACTTGTAATACTTGTAATACTTATAACATTCTAAATTCTGTATAGGGAGCTGAGTATATGAAGGGAAAAAAAAATAATGCCATCCTTCAAGCAATTCATTTTATATAGAGAAAGACATGATTTTGTGGAGATGGGGGAATATGGATATGGATCTTTGAAATAGTTATTTCAGTTAAACGTTTCTTAGACAGGTGATATGTTGTTCAGTTGTTTTAAGTCATGTCTAACACTTTGTGACCCCATTTAGGGTTTTCTTGGCAGAAATTCAGGAGCAGTTTGTCATTTCCTTCTCCAGGTCATTTTACAGAGAACTGAGGCAAACAATGTTAAGTGACTTGCCCAGGGCACACAGCTAGTAAGCATCTGAGGTTAGATTTAAACTCAGGAAGATGTGTTTTCCTAGCTCTAGTCCCAGTGCTCTATCCACTGAGCTATCTAGCTGCTTGGGTTGGTTCAAAAAATGTTACAATGTATCATAAAAATGTCATAAAATGTTGAATTTATTCTGTGTCTTTAAGGGACCTTTCTTATGTGGATGGGGGTGGGAAGAACTATAGACATGTTAGGGGTCCACATTTTCAAACAACTACTTCTTAATAGCCAATCATCTTCCATTTCCTCGCCTTTTCCATACATTAAAACAAGAAAGAAACACAGACTGGAAAGAGATAGAACCATCAAACTATTTTCTTTTAAATAAAACTCATTCAAGGGCATTCAGGCTTGAAAGGGAAAAAAATAATAAAAATGGAACATGGGCTTACTGAAATCAAATTTTTCTATTGTCCGTCACTGGAGTGTAGACAAGACACATAGAGAACAATAAAGGTAGGCTTCTCATTGTATAAGTCTTAAAAAAAGACATTTAATGAAAGGCATTAAAATGATGCAGATGACATACAGAAGCCAACATTTGGCTGCCCTACTTGAGTAATGATTTGGTTATCTCGTTTGCCTTTATTCTTCCAATAATGGATCAAAAAAGGACATAAATGACATGAAACAAGAAAGGCTTCTTTTGTTTCCTTATTTATTTCTTTCCTGCTACACCATTCATTCAATGTTTTGTTTTGTTTTTTCAATTTGATGAAAGCATGAACCTTGGACAGTGAGGACATTGTTGTAAAAGTCAAATTCTATGAAAAAAAGACTTTTCAATTCTTCTTTAAAATTTCAAAAGGTAGGAATGACAACCATAAAGTTTAGTGGGTACTAATGGTAGATGTGTTTAATCTCAAAAGGTGACAATATTAGAATAATTTTGAAAAATGGTAACTGCCTTCCTTTCTATAATCATGCACATATTAATGTTTTGAAGAAAAAAAGATCGACTCCAAAGAATGGGATTGCCATCATCATGGGATTGCCCTAATATGCCTTCTAAATTTACTTTTTTCTTAATTCTTTCTTAATTTTCCCATTTGCTTATTTACTCCTTGACTTTTTCCTTCCATAATTTATGAACTTATTCACTTATTATTATTATTAGTCAATTTATGGGCCATCTATAATGTGCAAAGACATGAGTGGGACACACAGAATAATATAACAAAAGTTGCCTTCATGGAGTTTACACTCTGATAGCGGAGAAAAAATATTGTGTAACCATATAATCACAATATAAAATAGACAATGATAAGTGTACAAAACAGAGGTGAACATGGCATTATTGCATCAGTATTCAATTCTCAGGAATTGTTCTATGAATTTCAGTCTTCACATTTTAGAAGAGATGGGTCAAATGACTTCCGGGACACTGCCACATATGGCATCTGTATTCTGATCTTGACCCTCAGTTTTCTCCTACTGGAAAAGGTCTTTGCCACTTAGGTGCTGGGGTCTAAAAGAAGAGAATTAGTATGTTATTTCTCTGAAGTATCCCTCCATGCCACTTCTTGGTAATCTACATATCATGCTGAACATATTCTTATCCTGGGCCCATCTCCAGCTCCCCTTTATGTTTATCTTCCTCCTATAGAAAATAAGCTTCTTAAGGGCTGAAACTTTCTTACTTGGAATTATAATGATAACTCTTAGCTCAGTGCCTAATATATAGAAAGCTATACATAATTATTTGTTTTTCTATTTATCTCCAAATATATGTAAAAAACCCCAACATTCTATAATTACAGGGATCTATTTTTTGACACTAACATTGCTTTAATTTGAATACTATGAAAGAAGTTGATAAACAATATTTCCCTTCCTCTTCTGTATCAATATCAGGTGAGATGATATACACGAAAGCATTTGCCAAACTGTGAAATATCCTATGAGAAAAAATTCAGCCCTGCTTTAACTGCAGTGGTTAAAAAGATGTTGCAGGTTATGTTTTATCTTAAGTAGGAATAAATAAATGTGAACTTATTGAATGCCTACTACAGTCTTTGAATAAATGAAAAGAAAATATGTATTAAGTGCTTACAGTGCTAAACCCTGAGATTATAAATAGGAGAGTGAAATATTCCCTGCTCTGAAAAAAATATCCTATTCTAATAGAGACAATGCATAGAGATCAGAAGTAATGCAGAAGCAAAGATCCCTTTGCTCTTAGGGAGAAGCAGTATGCTCAGTTGTAAAGTCCAACTATCCAGATGGCAGGTTATCTAGTTTGACTGAAATGGACTTGGGAAATAAATCTGATGTACAAAAATATCTTATTGAGCATCATTTCATTGATAAAATCATATCTGTTTTTGACATTTAAACATGTGACAGTACCAAGGACCTTAACATCAAGACCTTCAATAGTAATGACTTTTGAGCCAGTCAACAAGAATTTATTTAACTTCTTATGCGTTATGCACTATGTTAAGTTCTAGGGACATAAATAAATGAGAAAACATGATCACTTCCTCCAAGGAATTTACTTCCTGATGGGGAAGAGACCATTCAAACAATGTATAAGATATATACTGTTTTAGTGGGAAGTGATGTCCAAGAGAAGGCATTAATAGTGTGCAGCTGAGGCAGAGGGGTAAGTACAGGATGAGAAAGGACAGTATCATAAAGTGGTGTTCAAGATAAGTAATAGAGAGTCCCAGAATGCCAGGAGATGGAAGCGTATTACAGATGAGAGGTACAGCCAGTATAAAGACAGAATGTGATAATAATAATTAGGCAAGTAGGACCTTGGAGTAGACCAGGAGATATAAGGCAAAATATTGGAAATGTAGTTAGAAAAATCACTTCAGTAAATGAATATAGGGTAAATTGAAATGGGGGTAGACTTGAGGTAGGGAGAACAATTCAAAAAATTTTTTTAATAATCTATTCATGAGGTGAGGAGGGCCAGGTATGAAGTAACCAGAAGGAGCAGCTTTGTAAGCGTAAAGAAGGGGTATATAAGAAAGATGTTGTGACAAGAGAAATGACAGCAATGGATAATAGTTTGTACTTAAGGGATGAAAGAGAATGTAGAATCAAGGATGATACTAACTTGTGACCTTATGTGACTGGGAGAATGATTCTGCTTTTTACAGCAATAAGAAAGTTTTGGACAGGAAAAATGTTTTGGTAATAAGCTGTGTTTTGGACATTTGGGATTGATATGAGATAAGTAGGTGAAGATGTTCATAAGGCATTTGTTGATATGGGACTAGAGCTCAGAAGAGAGACAAGGACTGGATATATAGAACTAGGAATTGTCTCATAGCTGATAAGACCTCTAAGTGAGATAGTATAGAGGCAAAAGAGAAAAGGATAAAGAATAGATCCTTGGGGTACAGCCATAATTATTAGGTATGCCTTGGACAAAGATCCAGCAAAAATGACTGAGAAGAGTGATTAGACCATTATGAAGGAAACTAGGAACACTCTTTATGAGAAAAAGCACAGTGTGTATATGGATAGTAATTAATCAATGAGCCTATACCCTGAACAATGGCATCTGTGAGACAACCACGAAAATGGATAGGGCAAGGTTGGGAGGGACTTGGGGCATTATTTCTGGGTTTTGGGAGTATGGTCCTGGGATACCTCAACTTGGCTTCAGGTAGAAATGGTCATCAAGTTACTAATGGTTTGTCCCTACTCACTGTTGCCTCCTGTCTCTTCACTGACGTGTCTCACTATCTCTAGATAGTAGAGACCCAAGAGAATCTGATTGTCCTTGCTATAAAATCTTACAATCTAGGTAAGTAGAAAAGACTGAAGCACAAGAACTAACTGGAGAGCAAGTCATGAAAAATTCTAATAAAACATTAAAATGTGTGCTAAAAATTATATTTGCAATAAGAATTCAGAAAAAGGAGAGATAAGTTGGAGTAGAGAATAATATAATTGCAGAATCTCAGACCTAGAAGGGACTTCAGCAGTCATTATGTCCAAACCTTTCTCTAAGCAAAATTTACCTTTATAACATTCTAGAATTTTCTTCAAATTGTCATTGAAAGACTTTAATCAGAGGTACATCTACTTCCTCCCAAAGAAGCCTTTAATTTTTGTTTAATTCTTTGGTTGTTTTACTTTAAATTAAATCTAAATTTGTTTCTTTGGATTATGTGCCTATCAAGACAATTTTTGTTTTGAGCATTTAAACAAAATGAATCTAATTACTCTTAGATGTGATATTTCTTCAGATACTTGAAGACAACTATCATTTACTACCTGAGTCTTTTTCTATAGTTTAAATGTTACCAGTTCCTTCAATAGATCCTCATAATCATAATCAGCTTAATAATTCTTCATCAGTGATGAGGGGTTATTTGGGTAGCTTAAGGTATGATTAGGCTTTGGTGAGAGGGTGATAGAGATTTGAGAAAGTCAGAGAAAAGATATAGACTTGGGAATGAACATTTTGTTTGCGTATAGAAGGAGGTTGGAGGAGAAGCAGATTCATTAAAAAGATTTTGTCTTATTTTGGGATGGTATATTGACAGCATTAGGAAAAGGCCTCAACTATCAGTACCATGTAGATCAGAACATTCCTATTTTTGCTGTCATTTGTTAATATTTCCATAAATAATAAATATTTATTAAGTATGTCCTATGTGTTAGGCATTGCACTAGGGAATGGAATTATAACTCAGAAGAAAACCATCCATTCACTAGCACAGTGCCTGATACACTGTGGAAGAATCAGGGAGACGGCAATAGCTGGGAAGAAAAAAAAAGCTAAAAGAGAAGGTAGTATTTGTGTTGAGTTTTGAAGGAAACTAGAAATTTAAAGATGTGTAGATAAGGAGACAACCTCCTCAAGGAGGACAGCTTATGCCATACTGAGACATACATAAATGGTCTGTTGAGAGTATTATTCCAGTTTGATTAGAATGGAGAATATATAAAAGGTAAAATATGACTAACATGTATGGACAGATAAAGTGATTTCAGTTTGTAAAGAACTTTAAGATGAACGAAAATTTTTGTTTTAGTTTTAGGTTAAAAGCAATCAGGACCTACTGGAGGGTTTTTTAGTGAATGAGTGATGTCAGACATGATCTTTGGGAATATCATTTCCACAATTGTGAAAACATTGAATTTAAGAGGTAAGAGACCCTACATGGGAAGGCAAAAGGAAAAAGCCATTCCAATAGTTCAAACGAAAGGTGATGAGAGTCTACATTAGTATGATGACTGTGTGAGTATATGCAAGAGTTGTCACAGAGGCAATATCTATGAGTTGGAAAATAATTGAATATTGAAGATAAGGTGGAGTGAGAAATCAAGAATGACTCCAAGGGTTTGAACCTAGGTAAGTGAAAGGATAATAGTGACTTCAATAGAACTAGGGAAAGTAGAAAGTGGTGAAGGGTTTAGTGGGTAAGGCAATGCGGTTGAACAGATTGTAGTTGAAATGTTCACTAGGAAGTTTTTGATGTGTGATTGGAACTGAGGAGAGAGATTAAGGACAGATATATAGAAATAGGAGTCATTTTGCAGAGTCAATTATGAAATCCATGGGAGTTGATGAAATCTCAAAGAGAAAAGTGATAGATAACAGAAGAGACCTAGGAAGAAACTTGGAAAACAGCTAGAAACAGAGCATTAGATATAAATAATGAGACATCAAAGGAATCTGAGGAGAGGTCAGACAGAACTAAGTGAAAAAAATATCATGAAAGCTCAGAGATGAGAGAATGGAAAGGAGGAAAGGACAAAGTGCCTCATGCTTCAGGGAGATCAAGAAAGATAAGAACCAAGAAATGATTTCTGAATTGGGTAATTAAGAGATTTTTGGTCATCTCAGAAAGAGCCATTTTGTTTTCATATTACATGAGATTGAAAAATGAGAATATTTCCAGACAAGATAAGACCCTATGGAAAGTACAGCTCATGCTAAGAGTCACAAGGCTAATGATGTATTCTCTTTGAATATATTTAAACCCTGGGAATAGGTTCCCTACTGTAGCTTATAACATGTGACTCTTTCTGATGTTTTGCTGATGGTTGTACAAATAAACTAATCATTACCAATAATTAAAAGTGTTTTCCTTTATTCTATTCACTGTGACATAGTCAATATAGTGTTATACCTTGGGTCTGTAAGACCAGTTTGAATCCAACCAGATAGAGACATTTACGATGTGATGTTATGGAAATCACTTAGCCTGTCTGAACTTCAGGTTTCTCTTCCATAAAATGGGATTAGTAGTACCTGTAGTTCTTTCTAGTTGTTGAGAGGACTCAATGAGTCACTATTACATGCAAAGTATTTTATAAATCTTAAATGGCTATGAGAAAAGTAAGTTATTATTATAACATTTAAAAAATTCCCCTATCACTTTTTCTCACCCTTTTCTCTTATCAAAACAAAAAACCCAAAACCAAAACAAACAAAAATCATCTTTGAAGACAAATAGAGAGTGTTACTATCCCCTGTCATTGTTTGTACTTTGAGATGATTTTCCAGTAGTGAGAAAGAGTATGTGCCATCTCTCAGCTCTCTCTTTCCCAGCACAACTAGGGCACATCCTTTAGCAAAACAGCTGGTTGAAATTAGATGTCTAGTTGATAACCACGAAACAAAATGGAGTTTCTTGACCCATGGGGACAGAAAGTCAACAGAAGACCTTGGCCTTATTAGCAGAAAGCTACATCCAAATTAGCTCAGTGACTAGATAATACATTCCAAAAAACAAGAGTTTTGATCAGAAAATAATGCCTTTTAATTTTAATTGCCCCAGTCAACTATCAGTGACTGGTGAGGAATTTTCTTTATCTTTTAGTTTTAAATATCTGGACATTATCCTAGCAGCTACAATGGGCTAGAAAAGACATGCAAAGTTACTGCCAAATAGGACTCCTAAGCATCTCCAAGAGCAGAGTTGGAGTTGTTTCCTGTCAGGATCCAAAAAGCTATTGACATTCACAAATGTCGGGATGAAGCATGAGATGATTTTACTGTCCATATGGGTCCTGTCAGGAGCTGGGCACAATGTGATAAAGGTCTAGAAAAGGGGGAGGGTGAACTCCAGATCAGGTCACTAGCTTGTTATTTTCTATTTTGTACTTCTCTCATTCCCTAATCATGCTGTGTTCTAATTGCTCTGTGACCATAGGTCAGTTCTCGACTCTTTTTGGAAAACAGGAAATAGAGCTGAAGGACCTGCCCTAGATATATTCCTTTAAAGAAGAAAATACATTAAAATTGGAAATATTATTTTCTGCCTAGCCCTATTGGTAGCATTTTTTTTTTACTCTACTAGTATCTTAAGTATTTATTAGATTGGAACTTGCTTTACAGATCTATATATCTATTTCCTTCCTCTGGGCTTCCTGGGTTTGTGGGGTTTATTTTAAAATTAAGTTAATGCCATATTTAGAGCTCAGAGGTGAAACTTGAATGCTGGTCTTTCTGACTCAGAAATTTGTACTGTAACCACTTCAATAAGCAGTCTCCTATATAGTTTCACCGGAGAAACGTATGGGAAAATCACTCAAAACATCAGTTCCTTAATTACTTCAGTAGGAGGCAGTGAGGTGGCTAGTAAATAGAACTCTGAGTCTAGAGTTGGGAAGAGCAGAGTTCAAATCTGGTCTCAGACACTTACTAGCTGTATAACCCTGGGCAAGTCCCTTTACCCCCGTTCACCTTAATCCAATGGGGAGAGAAATGACAAACCACTACATTATCTTTGTCAAGCAAACTTCATGGACAGTATGGTCCACAGGGTCACAAAAGTTGCACATGACTAAAAGCACAAAACAAGAACCATGACAAGTCCCTCAGTAAGACTGGCATTTGCAGAAAAGGGGCCAACATTTCCCTGAAGGAATTTCCTCTTCTGGGAGTTCCTATACTAGCAAATTCTCAGATCAAATCTTTATTTCTTCTATTTAGAGATATTGACCTTAATATAGTCATTTATGGTTTTTTTTTTTTTAATTGGAACAAAATATTTGGCAACTATGCTCAAACCAAGACAGTTGTCTTAGCATGGCAAGATTTCCACTTCCATAGTCAAAAGCTAGTTAGGATCATAAGGAAGTAAAAGAGAAATAATTTATTTTATCTGATGTTGATAGATTGAAACTAAAACAGAAATGAATTAAATATGTTATAGATAATTACTTTTCATAACTCCACTTGCTAAGGTGTCAGACTCTCAGTACAATTCTCATGTCAAGTATTATATTCTGACTTCTCATGACAAACAGATGGGCTCTACTAAGGAACAGAGAAAAAGAAAAAAAAATAAAGCTCAAGTCCTGTTTTAACAACATAATGTCAATTTAAAATATCTTTGAGCTCTAAATTTAAATAGATCACTTGGGCCTAAGTCAATTAAACACGTCTGGCTCCCAAAACATTGAAGGCCCACACAGTGGCACAGAGGCCTTCCACGAGGCTGCTCACCATCTGTGGTGTAGCATTCCCAGCCCATTTAAAACCAAACATCCACTTGAATTAGACCTTTTTGGTAACACATTCAGATACTATAATAATCCAACATTACAATTAAAAATACACAGTCAGCAAAGGTAAAATAGTAATTACTAAATAGCAATTAGACCTAGAAAAGGAAAACAATATTTTGATTAGGAATAAGTCAATAATTTGGACCAGCTGGTGGTGCAGTAGATAGAATGCCTAGCCTGAAGTCCTGAAGACCTGAGTTCAAATCCAGTTTCAGACACTCCCTAACTTTGTGACTTTGGGCGAGTCACTTAACCCTTATTTGCCTCAGTTTCTCATCACTAAAATGGAGACACACTGGAGAAGGAAATGGAATACTTGTAAACTGATTTTGCAAAGAAAATCTCCTGGACAAGCTCATGGAGTCACAATGAGTTGTACACAATTGAACAACCAAGTCAATAATACATATCTTGATTTCCACAGAATTTCACACACTGGTTTTATCTATATGACAACAAAAAATGAGAGATAGGATAATAGGTAGTGGTTGTGGACAACTTGAATTTTGAGACTCTACTTATTCATATTTCAAATGGTGATAATAATACTGGTAATGCTTACCAGGCATGATCAGCTGGTTCAGTTAACACATATAGACATGGGTAGCTAGCCTTTTTATAGGAAACAGAGACTTGATAGCCTTGTGTAATTTTGAAAACTAATTAATGAGTTGTAGGAAAGCAAATGAAAAGTAATGGAGAAAAAATATTAAAACAACAAAATTCGCTGATCTCCTTTTTAGTTAGAAAGGCAGATTAAAGATACAGGATATCCCTAAAGTGTGGTGGCTTTAAGCCACAAAAGCATAAAACTGCACTAAGATTTTTGGGACACACTATATGTTAGGTGAAAGTATTTCTTAAATGGTGAAGGGAAAATACACTGTCAATCTCACATGCCTCTAGGTAAAATACAAACACAAAGCATTAGTTGAAGTCTTTGAAATCTGCCTCTTATTTATTTAAATTAATAGTCACTGAGCACTAATCAAGCCTCATGCAGGAGTCAATCATTTGTTCATTTTATTAATATTAACTGAAAGCTTCTAATATGTGAGCAATTGACTATGCACAGTCAAGAAAAGTAGAACACAAACTTCTCAGAAACAAGTTGGATTTTGTTTCATCTTTGTGTCATCAGGCCTACTGTGTAATCGTTGCTTAAGACACGTTTGCTGGATCGGAAACCAGAATGAATGAGATCCAGTGTATGTCCTTAAGCTATTTATTATCTAATAGAGGAAACAAGTTATGTATCCATTTCCATATATTTTGTACTTCTCTGCTACAGATGAACAAGCCTGCTTGCTTTACCCTAAACTGTGCACTCCATCCACCTCCTCAATGACTTTGCACAGGCTGTCATCTGTGCTTGGAATGCACTCCCACATGTTTACCTCTACCACTGAGAATCATTAGGCTCAGATCATATGCTGCCTTCCACAGGAAACTTTTTCAGATCCTCCCTGGTTATATGAAGGCAGGTAGAAAGGCAATAAAGAATGAAAGGTGGGAGGGAGGAAGGAAAGAAGGAAAGAAGGGAGGAAGGAAGGAAGAAAGGGAAGGAAGGAGGAAAGGAAGGGAGGAAGGAAGGAAATATAGAAAGGAAGGAAAGAAGGAGGGATGAATGGAGGGAAGAAGGGAAAGAATGAAGGAATGAAGGAGGAAGGAAAGAAGGAAGGAAAAGGAGATAACAATATTGTCATTATCACCAAAATCAGATTGTGGTTAATTCACCTACACAACCAACTACAGATATTTACTGAATTGTATCACATTTTAGTGCTGTCAAATGTTGGGGCTATGTATCCTATAGGATATTCACCGTAGTTTGTGGTGGGAGTGGAGAGAGCAGAATTTTGACTGCCTTTTAAATAGTCTATGAAAGGAATTAAAGGGGAAGGGAATAAAAGTTAAGTGACTACTATTTGAACTTTGCAATATCATCTCATTTGAGAAGAATCCCTCCTCTGAAGTAGGATAATTGGTATGCAACAAATTTTTATTTGTCCAACATGAATATTTGTTCTAATTTTTTCCTGAGAAACTGATGACTTTATCTAGTGTTTTCAGTCACTGGTAACTGGCATTATATTATAAGCACTGAGCTTATTATGAGCTCATCAACTTATATTTGAGGTAAGTGGAGAAGAAGTGTCCATCTAAATTGAAATTTACCTGGTAAATAGGTTAGGAAGTTTTCCTTCCACAAACCTTAATTTACTTCTTTAAAGAGTCTATCCACGGCTCCTAGTTGTTATCTCCAGAAATAGCTAGAATAAGTCTAATCTTTCTAAAGGATGGGCCTTCAAATACTTAAAGACAATTATCAGGTCCCCACCCCCACCCCCAGCATTCTCTCCACCAATTTCGAATTTCTTCAACAAATCCTTATATGCCACACATTATGTTCTTTTGTGTGGAAGGATGATTGCTATGTCTGCTTCAATCTATGGATATATGTCCACATTCTTAATGCCATAGAGTGGAAATTTATTATGTGGCCCATTAAACAATTTAAATGGCTTTGAATTTCTTATTTAGTTTAGCATCAGTCAATCAACCAACCACCATTTAATTAAGTACATTCTATGCACCAGAGAACTGTGGTGGGTATGGGGGAATATCAAACCAAAAAATGCAACAATCCTACACCTCAAGTATTTTACATTCTTTTGGGGGTAAAGTATATACATTTAAAATTATGTGAACAAATACACAAAATAAACACATTAAGACAAGAAAGGTTGGAAAGGTAGGGTAGAACTTGTAAAAAATCTCAAAATACAAAGAAGGGAGTTTATCTTCAATTATAGATGTAATAGGAAACAGAGTTTATTGAGCAAAGGGGTGTGTGTGTGTGTGTGTGTGTGTGTGTGTGTGTGTGTGTGTGTGTGTGTGTGTGTGAGCTGTGCTTTAGGAAAATCACCTTGGCAGCTGTGTTGAGGATGAATTAGATTGGGGAGATTCTTGAGGCTTGAGCCTTGATTAGGAATCTATTGGGGTAATTTAGGTAATAGATAAAAGGGGTTAAATTAGGGTGTTGGATGTATGAGTATATAGAAGTGGTTAGGTGTGGCAGAATCTATGAAATATGTAGAAATAAAAAAAACAGTAAATTATTAAATATTTAGAAAAAGGGAGAGTAGGGCCTTTGGGGATAACACCAAAGTCACAATCAAGAAAGAATGACTTCTTTTGCCTGCAATAGTGACATTCAATACAAGGGTAAGTTTGAGAGAAAAGGTTGTATACTCTGTTTTGTATTTTTGTATTTGAAATGTTTATGAAGCATTCAGTATGAAATGCATAAAATGCAGTTGATGATATGGGCCTGGAGCACTGAAGTATGGAATGGGAGTCTTGGGATTTAAATTCTTGCAGAGCTTATTGAGTAGTGGACTCCTAGAGGTCAGAGGACTACACTTGAAGTCCAGAAGACCTCATTTTATACTATCTGGGTGATAATGACCAAGTTATTTAATCTCTCGTTATTTTGTGGCATTGGTCTAATATTCTAAGTTAAAAAGGTCTTGTTGATATTTCCAATTTGCATTGTCAGAGGGGATTTTCAGTTTGGTAACTCACTGTATTGATGAAATCACAATCCAGACACCCTTCCACCAAATAAAAAAAGGGGAATAAGATTGCTAATTTAAGTTTGCTGTCAAATTGCTCACTTGTAAATTGGCTCAACACCTAGCAAATCCTTTTTAATCATTAAAATAATGAGACTGTTCATTTTACAGTGTGTTCCTCTTAATGCCACATGCCTAAATGAGACCAACGGCCCATTGATCCAATTAACTGTTTGATTACATACCTGCCAATCATCCATGTTATCAACTTTTGCTATCAGGCCCCAAATATAAATATACAGAGTTCAGTGGAATGAAATGTACTGCATGACCACTTAGGGAAATACCTATTGAACACCTCAGTTAGGGCAATACTAGTTGTTTTGTTGTTGTTGTTGTGACTATTTTTTTACATTAAAAAGGATTGCCAGCAAAGATTGGGAAATGAGTTATACAATAAAAAGAGGGCAGATGAAGTTCTTTTCCTTTTGCCTTGTTCAAAGATAATTTTCAACAGGCAGTCACTGTAGAATGGGAGAGAATGCTATGGCAAATATGTTCTCTTTTTTATTCAGGTGAGTGGCATTCTAAGGAAAATGCTCTGTTATTCATCAGCATCTGGGCCACTCCTCTTACCAGCAATAAGCCAGTCTCTTATAGTTTTGGATTTCTTCCAAAAAACTGATTATCTTCAGTCTCCCGTATGATGTTGGTATGCTTTGATCTAACACAAACACTGAGTAGCTCATCATATTCAGTGCTAAACATGGAAGTTTAAAATTTTCATTCCATGAAATCCCTCCTGCTTTTCCCAGGGTTACCCTTAACAGTCCATGGTCTGCTAACAATTATTTGTGTAATCCTGGGCAAATCACCTAACTCTGTCTGCCCCAGCTTCCCCATCTTCAAAATGAACTGGAAAAGGAAATGGCAAACCACTCAAGTATCCCTGCCGAGCAAACCCAAATGGGGTCAGAAAGAGCCAGACATACTTCACCATAGCTCTGGAAGAGAGCAAAAGGTCTTCTAGGATCCTGTTCTTATTAGGTTGCCATCTTTCTGTTACTCAGCAGGACTTTGGCTCTCTTCTTCCTTAACCTTTCTGCTACAAACCAAATGAAGGAGCATTGTTCTGGAAGACCTGGGGTACAGTTTGGATTTCTATGGCATTTTCAATACACCATCATCAATTAATGGTAAAGCCATTGAACATATGCTTCAGAATGAAGTCAATCCTTTTCTAATCAAGCTTCCAAATGAAAGGGTTTTGAATGCCACTAGGTTCCTTTTGTGTGGCAAAGAACATGGTGCTGATACTATTTGAGCAAAGATTTACCAGGCAGAGTGTCCACTGCTCATACAAAAGCTGACTAAATTTTTCCAGGTTATATGGCAAAAAGAGGTTACCCCTAAAGAGTTCAAGGATACCTCCATTGTTCATCTCTAAAAAGGGAAAGGAAATAGATTGTCCTGTGACACTGATGGGCAAGAGGGACATTCCTTAGTCATTGCTAGCAAGATTCTTGCCAGAGTCCCCTTTAATAAGCTAATCCTTTACTTAGAAGATGGCCCCCAATCTAAAAGCCATTGTGCCTTCAGAAAGGATCAAGGAATGGTTGGTATGGTGTTTGTTGCCAGGAACGGAACAGAGGTATGTACACAACATTTGTCAATCTAATGAAGGCCTTTGATGTTATTAGTTGCGAGGCTTTGTGGCAAAACATGGCAAAATTTGGTTGCCCAAAGAAGTTTATATGTATTTTATATCAGTGTCATGATGGTATGCTTGCTCAAATTCTGGATAATGAAAAATGATCTCCTATTTTTCCAATAACCAACATGGTGAAGCATGTCTGTGTTCTTGCTCCCATGATTTTAAACATGATATTATCAGTGATGTTTTTGGATGCCTTCAATGAGGATGAAAATGGCATTAAGATCACTTATCACACTGGGGGTAAATTATTTTGTAAAGGCTACAAGCCAAGACTAAAATGGAGGGAGAGTAGGTGTGTGACTTTTTGTTTGTGGATGACTATGCAATCAATGCACCTTCTAAGGCTGAAATGCAACATAGCATGGATCAATTCTCTGCTTCTTGTGCTAATTTTAGCCTAGCACTTGACACCAAGAAAACACAGGTCCTTCACCATTTAGCAGCACATCATGCATACATAGAAACATCAGTTACAGGTAATGGAGAAATTTGAATGCTATAGATGAGTAAACTAACTTTGGTATTATATTTTCCAGGGATATAGACATGGATCATGAGGTTGACACATAAGTTGCCAGAGGTAGTTCAGTGTACAGAATGTATCTGAGAAAAGAAGCATCAGGCTGCCTACCAAATTGAAGGTCTACAGGGCTGCTGTGCTGAACTTCTTGTATGCCTGTGAAACCTGGACAGTCTACCCTCACCATGCCAGGAAACTAAATTACTTCCATCTGTATTGTCTTAAGAAAATCCTGAAGACCATCTGCCAAGATAAGGTAACAGACACTGAGGTCTTTTCTTGAATTGAACTGCCAAGTATTCAAACTCTCCTACAGAGAGTAAAACACCAACGAATATCCACATTGTTTGAATGCCAAAAGCCTGTTTGCCTAAAAGACTATCTTTCAGAGAACTCACACAAGGCAAGTGATCACACAGAGATCAGAAGAAGTGATACAATGACACTGTCAACATGTCTCTGAACAAAATTTGGAATCAATTGTGACACATGGGAATACTGACACTGATTGTCCAGCATAGAGTGACCACTTCCATGAAGGAACTGTAATCTATAAGCAAAGCAGAATTGCAACAGCTCAAAAGAAACATGAGATATTCAAATTTAGAGACATCTTCACTCCAACTATTCATATGGAATATTTGTGTCCAACAAATGGTAGAGCCTTCTGAGTTTGTACTGGTCTGATCAACCACAGTTGGACACAGTGTTGTCATTTTGGTCCTTTTTGAGAATGAAGGACAACATCAAACCAACCAACTTCCAGCTTCTGTTTGATGTCCTCTGATAAAGAGAAACTTTCCTGATCCTGAGTCAGTCTATTATACTTTTGGAGCACTACAATTATTAACAAATATTGTCCCCACCAATGACATCAAGTATAAATCTGATTTTTGTAACTTCCTACTTTATATTCTCATCTGTAAATTAGAAATATTATTTTCCATGCCTATGTTAAAGAATAGTTTTTGAAGGAAAGTGAGCTGTAAAATGTAACATACAATGTAAATAGAATTATATTCATTATTGTGTGCTATATGCGGTAATGAATAAAACATGCATTTTATGATGTTCAAAGTATGATAGGCATTACAATATATTTATAATATCATGCATGCTAAAAAAACTTAGAATGTTCATGTTATCTCAATTTTACTCATAGTATTCTCCCATATTTGCCTCTCCAAACCCTTCCCAATTGACGTGACAACTGTTATTTCCAACGCTTTTCACCTTTTTTCTTGGTAATTAAAATATATAATCAAATTGGACAGCACTATCACATCCTGCCTTTGAACATGATATACTTTATCATGAAAACCCCTTAAGAGTTCATGGTTTGAACGTATGACATGGGAAATGAATTGTTTTCCTAATTTATCACACTGCTAAGTTTATTATATTCTTTAAATTAACTATATTTAGGAACTTTAATTGCACTTTCATTAGAAGGTAAACCTCTACATCTGGTGTGCTATTTTCATGGAATGACATATATTAGTTGGCAAAGAAATAGTGACTAAAGGCTAAAATCTTTATTTTAAAAAGATTGGGTGCATGTGGAAAGCCTTCAGTCAAAAACAAAAGGAAAAATATCCCCACAGAATCCATGGGGTTGAAAGCTTGTTCTATTAAACCTGTGCCCTGTGATACCACGGCCAGACTCATGTCTTTAGAATGTGAATTCTCACTAATATTCATACAGACACAGTTTACAAAAAGCATACTTATTAAAATAAGTTTCATTTACCCTGCTGAAAATCAGTGAAGATTCAGATCCTAAGAATCAATTGTATCTTCCTTGGCAAAATGTAAAGGGTCGATTATCACTGAAAAGAGGGTTAAGATGTGTTTGAAAGGTAGAAGGCAGCTATGAGTATTCTGAGACATCGAAAGAAATAAGGAAATACAAGTTACATGAGACTTTTTCTAGAAGACAAATCCCAAGCAATGTTTAAGATTTATATAAAATCATAGGTGTAACCATGTACACAGGACATATTTTGTTGAAATATTATCAACTTAATAAAAAGCAGCTGCCCACACACATTTCCATCCTCCCAAGTGATAGAATGCTGTGACTGAAAAATGCTTGACCAAAATAACAACAAACAACAAAACTTATCCACAATGAGAAATAGCTTGGAGAAGAGACTGGTGGTATTTCTGATGCTGTTTTAAAAGATACTGGAGTAGTTTGCCATTCCCTTCTCCAGCTCATTTTATAGATGAGGAAACTGAGGCAAACAGGGTTAAGTGATTTGCCCAGGGTTACACAACTAGTGTCTGGGACCAGATTTAAACTTGGGTCCTCCTGACTCCAGGGTCTCAGAGGCATTCACAGCTGTTTTGGTAGCCAGTTACAACTCCTTCTTGACTCAGTCAGGGAGAATGATGCTTAATCAATGTTACACATTTAAAGATTCATAATGACTTTATGCTGAATATATTAAATTAATTGAGGTAGGGGTACATGACCCCATTCCTTATAATAGGATTAGATTTAGAGATAGAAAGGAATTTTGTAATCAAGTATAAATCTCTCATTTTAATTTTGGGCTGAGTAAAGTGACTTGACCAATGTCACATAAGTTATAAGGTACATAGCCAAGATTTGAATTCTCTGAATCCAAATTCTGTATTCTTTCTACTATACTATGATGCCTATTCAATCCACACTAACCTTCCACCTTTAAATTAATATAACTAATATAGATTTTAGAGGTTTAGTCCAATCATCTCAGTTTATACATGACTATATTGAGGCCAAAAATAGTCAAGTACTCTGCCCATGGTCAGACAGGTAGTACAGGAAGTGTCAGAATTAGGATATGAAACCACATCATGATGAGTGTCAGAGTCTTCTTAACTGCATTAGGTCTATGCTATGGCAACAAGGAAAGAGTGGAGTAGGAATCTATGGAGGAGAGAGAATGTGGTTATTTTTTCTTCCTTTATCACTATAGCTAGTGGATAGATAGTATTTTGGACTTAGGATCAGTAAGACTTAAAATTCTTTAAGTGACAATACAGTCATAACTAAGGAAATAAACAATTAAGGATAACATAGATTCTTGATTGCTATTTCTACAACATTAAGAAAATTGAAGAAAGGCCAATCCTTGGGCATCAACTCCCTTCCCCCTTGATTTACACCTCCATCCCCACCCTTTGTTGAATTTCTATAAGGATGTTAGAGAGAGACATGTAAGATGAGCAGACTTGAATGGCTTGCAATCTGCACAATTGGGGGAAATATTTATGTCTATGAGATGACAGATGTGTTGAAATATTGGAACACTAGTCTTCTTTACCTAGCTAATTCTATGAATATTCTCAAATACAAAAAAAGAAGTCAAGAAATAATCTGACGGTCCTTAAAATGAGTCTTTCTAAAGACCCAGAGAAAAGAAGTTCAGGCTTTTCTCATTGCTCTTTTTAGAAGTACTTCTTAGACCACAGTCACATAATATGTGACAGCCTAGGATATCTCATCACAGAATTACATATGTTGTGAATGGAATTAGTAAAAAGTAAATACCCGAGCAAAACATCATAAATGAGAGTAGAGATGAGAGTAGCATAAAAATGGGTCCTTTAAAATCAAACATTGCTTTTTAATTGAATTGCCTGCTGAGCGCAACAAAAATCAAGACTCTGCTAGAATCAGATTCGACCTGCCGTGCACTTTAAATGAAGGCGACAGAAAGTGCCTCTTAGGGCTCTCCTAGCTGAATTGGGCTTTCATAGGGCTTTTGGAAAGCATTTCAACAGAGATTTTGGTGATTTTTTTCCCTCCCCCAGTGAAAAGCAGTTTCTCCTCATGGTAACTCACTCATTCCTCTCAGGTACTTCCCTACCTACACTATATCAAAGACTCCTATGGTTCACAGGAGGAACTCACTTAGCAAAATTCAAACTAATTAAAAAAACTTCAATGAGACTTTAGGATATTGAATTTCTGAACTAGCAAAATGCTTTAAAAAAGTTTTCCAATATACCCTGCTTAATAGCATCTCTTCTCCTTTCAAATAACTAGCTATCAGAAACTTTAAAAAGGTACTATTCATATTCACATGCATAATCCATGAATGCACACACACACATACTGAAGTCCTGAGAAAAGACTCAAATATAACTAATTGACAAATTATGCAATTTTCAATACCAAATTTTCTTAAGTTAAACACAGATTCCTTGGCCTTGAGGAAATCATCTGGAAAAGAGATAACAGGTAGACTAGGAACAAAATATAATTTTCTCCAGTGAATGGAATTAGAGAGTAAAATTAATGCGGAGATATTTTTATTTTTCTTTATGTATAAATTAAACAAGTAGAATTCAGAAGGAACATAAATCCCACTAAGAAAAAATGGAATTTCTTTTTACTCTTTTCTGGTGGCAATTAAGAGTAAAGGAATCTTTCATTCACAAGAGGTAATAGGCAACAAGCAGTAATTTGTGGCCCCAAGAAATATATTTGGAGCTGTACCATTTTTTGTTTATCTTTTCAGGTCTGGCTACAGATAATGAAGTCCTTAACTCAGGAATTCAAGCCTTGTGAGTTCTGGAGCCCAGGAATCTAGGGCCATCAGTTGCAGAGAGATAAGGAGGAAGGTCCTGAGAAGCCAGAATACCTGAACCCAAGCCTGAAGTAGGGATTTAGACATGAATTCACAACCTCCTTAGCCTGGAAGTAGACTCCATAGTATGAAACTCCTTCTTCTAATGTCCTAATTCCTCCCAGAATCTCCAGTTGAAAGAAAATACCTAGGCCAATCATTCCTGATTCTCAGGACTTTCTCTAGCTTTCCCCACCTCCACACTCTTCAATTGCATTTTATATACTATGTGCTATCACTAAAAGAGAAATTCCTTACAAAGAGGAATTATCTTTCCTTCTGCTTCCATTGGTATTCCCATAGCTTAGCAAAGTGCCTAGCACATTTGTTGCTTAGTTATGCATTTGTATCAAACTCTGTGTGACCCCATGAATGATAGCATGCCAGGCCCTTCTATCCTCCCACTATCTCTCAAAATCTGTCAAATTTACATTCATTGTTTCCATGACATGATCTTTCTATCTCACCCTCTGCTATTTTTTCATTTTTCCTTCAATCTTTCCCAACATCAGAGTCTATTCCAGTAAGTCCCCTCTTGTCATCTTGTGGCCAAAGTATTTAAGCTTCAGCTCCAGTATTTGATCTTCCAGTGAAGAACCTGAATTAAATTCTTTAAGTATTGACTGATTTGATCTCCTTGCTGTCAAAAAGACTCTCAAAAGTCTTTTCTATCACCACAATTTGAAAGTGTCAATTCTGTAGTAGTGCTCAGCTTTTCTTATAGTTTATCTCTTGCAACCATACATTGCTACTGGAAAAAAACAAGCAAAACAAAACAAAGCTTTGCCTATCCAATTTGTTGGCAAGGGGATATCTCTATTTTTTTTTAGTATGTTCTCCAGATTTGCCATAGCTTTCTTTCCAAGGGGGAAGTATCTTTTAATTTCATGGCTACAGTTGCCATCTATGATGGCAGTGATCTATGAATACAAGAATATAAAATCTGACACTGCTTCCATTTCTTCTCCCTCTATTTGCCAGGAAGTCATGGGAACATTTGCCAGGTTCTTAGTTTTGTTTTATTTTGTTTTGTTTTGTTTTTAATTTTATTATAATTTGCATCATTCATTTCCACAAGATTTTGAGTTACATATTTTCTCCCCCTCTTCCCCCCCACCCCAAAACAGCCATCCCAGTGTGTCCCCCCTCCCCCAGTCTATTCTCTCCTATGTC
>JAQQSV010001687.1:0-25571 GCA_028646515.1 Pseudochirops corinnae
TTTTGATCATGGCTTTCAGGTAGTCCAATAATTTTTAAATTGTCTCTCCTGGATCTATTTTCCAGGTCAGTGGTTTTTTTCAGGGAGATATTTCACATTGCCCTCTATTTTTTCATTTGTTTGGATCTGTTTAACACTATCTTGATTTCTCATAAAGTCATTTGCTTCCATTTGCTCCACTCTAATTCTGAAGGAATTATTCTCTTCAGAAAGCTTTTGCGATTCTTTTTCCATCTGGCAAATTTGATTTTAAGGCATTCTTCTCATTAGCTTTTTGGGCCTCTTTTGCCATTTGAGTTAATCTATTTTTTAAGGTGTTACTTTCTTCAGTAAGGTTGTTGACTCTCTTTTCATGATTTTCTTGCATCATTCTCATTTTCTCTTCCCAATTTTTCCTCCACTTCTCTTATCTGATTTTCAAAATCTTTCTTAAGCTGTTCTATGGCTTGTAACTAGTCTACATTTTTCTTGGAAGCTTTAGGTGTGGGAATTCTGACTGTGTTGTCTTCTTCCCATTCCATGCTTTGATCCTTTTTGTCCCCCAAAAAGGAATCTAAAGTTGCATTGCTGGGTTTGCTTTGCTTCCTTTGACTACTTATGTTGCCAGTCAATTACCTGACTTTTAAGTTCAGTATCGCTGGGGTTTTTGCAGCTGCTGGAGCTATTAGGAGGCCACCATTTCTGCAGGCCCCACCAGCTTTGGCTCACTGAAAACGTACCTCAGAACCACCACCCAAGACTGCAATGCAATCCGATCCAGGTAGCTCAAGGCAAGAGCACTTAGCCTCTGAATGATTGCTTGGCCCCCCTGTTGGGCAGTTGGCCAGACCCTCTCCCTGGAATTTATCCAAGTTCCACTGACCTTTCACTTAGTCCTTTTTTCTTATGGGTTTGTAATTCCAGAAAACACCACAGCTGCCGGTGATTCACACTCCAGCCATGGCTTGTTCTGGTGGCCCTAGGGCTCTAGCCACAGGTTCATGCGGTGCTGATCTGAGCTCCCAGCATGCTGTGATGAACCCCTTCCCATATGCCTGCCAGGCTACCTTCAGCGGGACCTTTGATACTGTCATTTTGTGAGTTGTGGTGGTTTAAAATTTGTTTAGAGTCATATTTTATAGGTGTTTGAGGTGGTTAAGGGGAGAACTGTGGAGTTTTGCTGCTTCTACACCACCATCTTGACTCCGCCCCCTGGTATCTGTATTCTAAATGAGTTTCTCTTAAAAATGATAATTCTACAATAATCTAAAGGATAGGGAAAATACTACTCATGAAGAATATTGGTGACCTTACAATTAATGCGTTGAGGGTCATAAAAGATTATAGCTAATTAATACAGCAGAACTATTACTAAATGAGGTAATTAAATGAAAATGTAAAAATTAAGATAGGAAAGGATCTAAATGTAAAGTGAAGAAATAAGTTGCTTCAATTAAAAAGTTGTTATGGTGTTGTATGTATATGGCAAACATTTTCTAGTCATTAAACAAACATATGAATATACACACGGGTAATAATAATACATAAATTATTTGACTCAAAATATTTCTCAAAGTTTTTCTGCACAATCAGCAAAAAAAATGAAGCGAGAATGAGCCAGGCTCTAGGTGAAAAAAGCTAGTGAAAATATTGTATTCTAATGTTTTTATTTGATTTAAAAGTTCCATGACAACATTCTTACTCATTTTTTTATCCCCAACAGAAATTAGCATAATATCTTGCACATATCAGGCATACAATAAATGTTTACTAAGTGAATGCATAAAGGATGACATAAATATAAATGAACAAAGGTGTTAACTCTGCACTGTCTTCAGGCTATTTTGGAAATCTTTATTTCTAAAATATAAAATATGGATCGTAGAGGGTTTTTTAAAAAATTTGCTTAGTTCTATTAAATACCAAACTAATATAAAGCAAAGATATTAAACAAGACTCACAAGCAGTTATACCAACCTCACCAACAGATAGGATAGGATACAAGATAAAGAGTAGCTTGTCTCTTCCCGTCGCTTATTTCCTATGCTTTAGACTTGTGACTGTCTTCTTTCTTTGAGTCTTAAATTCTTTGAATACTTGCAAAACTTGGGATTTTCTATAATATTTTAAAATATGTTCACTTTCATTTGCATGTTTTATGCTATATGCATATAAAATTCTGATTTGGACAATCAATAAACTGTTCTAATACATATATACTTTGGGAAATGATTTTTTTTTCTTTTCCCCCCAAAATTGCTATTAATAAGAAAACATGTACCAAAAGGGGGAAATTAAAGAAAAATTTATATATGTATTTCTGACTTAAATTGTAATTTTATGGCCTGGTCTTGGTTAATTGCCCCAGATTCAGTTTTGAAGCCTGTGGCTCCAATTACTGCAATGTATATTGGAATTTACATTTATTTGTGGCTAAACATAGTCATTTCTTAATATTTTGTTAAAATGGAATATTATTTGAAACCTACAAAACTGATCTATTATTGGGGCTTTCCAAAACTTGGCAAGTAAAGGGTACCATGCTCCCTGTCACTCAGGCTCAGAGAGTTGTCATCCTCAACTCCTCAATCTCTCTCATTCCTTCATATCCAATCAGGTGTCAAGTCCTATCATTTCTAAATTCTTAATATTTCTTATATATGTTCCATTCTTTCTTATGACACTGGCACAACACTAGCATGCACTACCCCCATCTCCTCAGGCCTGGACTATTGCAAGCCAACTAGCTGATCTCCCTGTCTCAAATCTAATTGTTTCTTCTCAGTCCTTATCCTTCTCGACCTTTCTGCAACCTCTGCTATTGTTGATCACTATCTTCTTGATGCTCTCTCCTCTCTAGGTTTTTGTGTCACTATTTTTCTCCTGGCTCTTCTCTTACTTGTCACAACATAGTTTATCAAACTCCTTTGCAGGACCTTCATCCAAGTCATGCCTGTTAACAATGAGTATCCCCAAGGCTCTGTGCTAAGCCTCCATCTCTTCTCCCTCAATACTATAATAATAAAAGCTAACCTTTACAGAGCTCTTAATATGTTCCAGGCTCTTAATTAGTGCCAGCAAAAAGCACTTCACAATTACTATTGCCTTTCATCCTCACAACACTGAGAGGTAGGTACTAAAGTTAGCCCCATTTTATAGAATAAAAAACTGAAGAAAAAGAAGTTAAAATGCTACACAGCTAGTATGCATCTGTTACTGGATTTAAACTCATATCTTCCTGACTTCAGGTCCCACAACCCCTCCATTAAGCCACCTTTCCAACATCGTCTCCATGCAGATGATTCCCAGATCTAATCTACCCTAACCTCTCTTAACCTCTAGTCCCATATTCTGATTGCCTACCAGACTCTGTAAACAACATGTCCAAAACTAATGTCACTGTCTTTCCCTCCAAATATGCCCGTCTTCCATACTTCTGTGAAGGGTACCATCATAATCCAAGTCACCTGGACTAACAACCTTGGTGCTATCTCTAACTCCTCAATCTCTCTAGCTTCCACTCTATATCCAATCAGTGGTCAAGACCTGTCATTTTTACCTCCATAAAATCTCTTACACAAATCTCTTCTGTTCCTCTGATTGTTACCACCTTGGTATAAGCCCCTCATCCCCTCACACCTATATTATTGAAATAGCCTACTGGTTAGTCTTCCTGCCACAAGTGCCTCCCAATTCTAGTCCATGCCATTCAGCTTTCAAATTACCCATCCTAAATAAAACTCGGGTTTGACTATGCCACTTTCTTATTCACTAAACACCAGTAGTTGCCTATTGCCTCCATGAAAAAATATAGAAGTCTCTATTTGCTTTAAATGCCCTCTATAACCAGGTCTCTTGTTATCTTCCCAGTTTTATTACATTTTATTCACCCCCACATACTCTATTATCCACCTACAATGGCCTCCTTTCTGCTCCTCAATCTCTCTCAACTCCAGACATGTTCTCTGGCTACCCCCTATGCTTGGCACACTCTTCCCTCTTCTCTACTTGCTAGATTCCTGGCTTCCTTCAAGTCTCAGTTAAAGTGCCACCTTCTACAAGAAGTCTTCCTGATATATCATAATGCATATCATAGTGCGTTCTCTCCATTGATTATCTCCAATTTATCCTTAATGTAAACTGTTTGCTCATAGTTTTTTGCATGTTTTCTTGTCCCATTAGATTATGAACTATTTGAAGACAGAGGCTATGTTTTCCTTTTCTCTGAATCCCCAGTGCTTTTTCTGAGACACAGTATATGCTTAATATATGCACGCTCACTGAATCAATAAATGCATGGAGTGCATTAGGTACCCTTCAAAGGAAGTCTTACAATTGAAGGATTGTCCTAAGCTACAGAGAGGTTGGCCTAAATGACCTGA
The DNA here is from genome assembly GCA_028646515.1 of Pseudochirops corinnae. Classification (NCBI taxonomy): domain Eukaryota; kingdom Metazoa; phylum Chordata; class Mammalia; order Diprotodontia; family Pseudocheiridae; genus Pseudochirops; species Pseudochirops corinnae. The sequence goes on from JAQQSV010001687.1 coordinate 4,362, forward strand.
GTTCCTTTCTAATTGTGATACCTACAATTCACTTGCCTGCATTGAGAGAGACAACAAGGCAGGCTAGAATTATTCACTATTTTAGCCCCAAGTATTGTAAGAAATGTTTATGCATTTCTAATAATACAACTTGAAGGTAGCCATGTAAAGACACACTTAGTATAAACAAATAATTTTCCTCTCATTATTATGTCAACTGAGTCAACAACGATTGTCATAAGGCTCAAAGTCAATGAAATAACTTCGATCTTTTCATTTCCGTAGCCACTATGCAAACTCATAGAAGAGTGATAAAAGCTATCATACTAACAGAGAATAAAGAAAAAACAACTGTTCCTTGCTCTAGAATTCATAATGGTTGAAATAATATAGTAAGGAAATATGAGTTAGTCATACAGTAAGGGAAATAATCAAGGAAGCTACATTAATAGAATTTAGGAGCTTTTACAAAGCATATTATTTCTAAACTCACATATGGCTCGATCAAGTCTTAGGCAATCAATTTTATTGTAATTAAGCTATTATTGGTCAATGGTAACAATCACCACTAAGGCCTCCAAGCTTGCTATGAAGGAATAGGAAATTTTAAAGATTTTCTTTTTCTACAAATGCAATCCCTCAGAGGGGAAAAAATAATTTCAAAAACAATAGGAAGAAAAGTTGTTTAAAACTAGATTAAAACTGAAGGCAATTATTCCAGAATTGAAAAGTAATACCTTAACAAAGTATGGTGGGAGTATCATCACCTGAGCCAAGAGAAAAAGCAGTGGAAAAAAAAAAGCTATAGGCAACATGCTTAGATGATTGGATGGTGAATTAAAACCCTTAATTCTGGAATAGAACAAAGAATTATTTCTAATTAATGCTCCACAAACTCATTAAATACTTAGACATACCCTAAATTATATTTATTAGATACCTTCTTTAAAGAATTCACCGAGTCTTAAGGTTTGGCTGGTAAAAAAAAGACAACACCTTCTGAATATTGCATTACAATTTCTCAAATAGACTAGTCAATAACTTATTTTTTACTCTTTACAAATTTATTTGCATAACAGACAATATAAATCCCATTTCATTGCACTGAAAACTGAAAGAATTTCTTAGTCAGCTTTCTTTGTACATTTGGGATATTTCATGTGCTTTATTATACTCCAAGAAACTTTTCCCTTCTTAATTAAACAAATTAAAAAACCAAAATGATAAAACAATAAATGATGACTACAATTCAAGGTTCAAAATTATTTAGGTAAAATATATTTTAAAAGGAAGATCCCTTAAATAAATTAAAAAAGGAAGAATATTGTTAAAAATCTCTTTGGAAATATAAATTAAGAGCTTTGGTTTACCTTTCATTAAAGAGTCCTCTGTAAGAAAAATAATTAATTCAAACAGGGTAGTAATTTTGCTTCTCTTTCCTATTATGATTTTAAACATATCGTATAAAAGAAAAAAGGCACTAAGTTGATTTCGGATGGCAGAGCACAGTGTGTGGCACAAGCTAAGTACTGAAGAAATATTTGTTGACTGATAGCTTTTTAATTAAGGAGGGGACAATAAGGTAGTTTGTGAATTTTCCAAGTTCAGATGATTCTAAGAAGAACAAAGGAAAGAACAGATCATAAAAGTCAAATTGGCTAAAGACATTACAGTTTACCAGCTCTTTAAAAGATAAATTTCAGGATGAATTCAGAAAACTACAGATATGCTCTCACTATAAGAAATCCAAGTATTCAAAATATAAACTCATCAAACTTATTAAAATTTCACAAGTGAAAAGTTTTCTGCTTTACCATAAGACTGTAATGGTTCCTTTAAGAGCTAATTAAATTGTCTGTAAATCACTCAATTTACAAAACTTCAAATTATAGTCAACATTTCAGACAAGCCAACAAAATTAAACCCAGAAGAGCTACATGTCAGACTAACCATGATCCAAATTCATATAGTTCAATTAGTTTCAAAATAGCCTTATGAATATTGTGCTCCAGCCACAAAGCTAATCCTATACAGTGAGTTCCCTGTTAATTACTAAGGAGTGAACTTAAAAGAAGAAAAACAACAAAACAGGTTTTGATGCATACATTCTTTTTTTTTCCATTCAAACCCTTATCTAAAACTCCAAAGCTACATGTTCCCTGGCTTTATTTAAAATAAGCGAAAACAGCTAAAAACAAAACAAACCAGCTACTTTCCCCAAAAATACTTGCATTCATAATATTTACCTTTACATATATAGATATAGATATATGTTGTGATGTTTAATATTTGTTTTAACTGACTTTTCCTTTCTCCTCCAGTTGTGTGTTTCATTATCAATGTGTGATCTTCTTGGGATCTTTAATTCGTGTTCCTGGTCATGAACAGATAAAAGTGGTTCCCAGATCTCTCTGTAGCCTCTGCTTTCCCTCACCCACATTTCTTCCATCCCCATACCCAGATCCCAAGGCCAAATTTGCCTAAGATTAATAGGATATGATACTGTTTGGAAGGAATGTGTGGGGAGAAGAAAGAGGAACTATACTAATCTATTCACATCACTCCAACCATAAAAACAAAGCTATCACATGCTATACCTCCCCATCTGTGTCTACCAATGGGTTTTTTTTTTTATCTTATTTTTATCAACTCAAAGTCAACTTAGTACTGTGACAGAAAAAATGATATGGTCATCCAATTTCAAAAGAATTATAGGCTGAAGAAACTTGTTGCTAAGTAAGTGTAGAAAGAAATAATGTTGTTGCTATTGTTTGACTTAAGAATTAAAACCAATGCAATGACCATGAGATCAAGTCCTGATGATGATCTATGCTACTCATCTCCTAACAAAGTGGTGATCGATTCAAGATGCAGAATGAGACATACATTTTTGGACAAAAACAATGTTAAAATTTATTTTGCTTGACCATGCATATTTTTATAAGCATTTTTTTTTCTTTAAATTGGGGCTTGGGGCAGAAAGAAGAGAAAATATTAATTAACTGAAATGTTAAATAAAAAGGTGGAAAAATAGCTTAAACAAAGAATTTATTATTATACCCTTCCCACTGCCTCAGCCTCAGATTTGGGCTTCCAGCGTTAGGCTACCAAATAATAAATTTTAGGCAACAAGAAAGAGAAAAAAGGTAAAAGATTCAAAACAAATTATCATCACAACTACAAAAGCTCACGTATAAGTCCTGCATTTCATGACAATACACATTATCATATTGAAACATTCAAAGCACTGGTGACAGAAAATACCTTCTGAATATCAGACTCTAAGACTACATAGAACTGTGCAGTCTCTTAAAGAAGCAAGCCATATTAAACCATTTCAGATAAATAAAATTCTTCACCTTAGCACAATATTTTACAAAAAGGAAATATTTTTAATAAAATTATTACAATCTTTAACAACAGATAAGAGAAAAGGATTGTGCTCCTGCTGGATATTTTGTTTCACATTAAATTTTTTCAATTCCCTCTATGAGACTACAATACTCAATCTTAGAAGTGAAATAAAGCAATTATTCTAGAAAACATCAAAAAAATTCACTAACATGGAACTTAACCTCTAGAGTCCAAGTGCAAATAAAAGAGATTCTTGGCACAAACTATCTAACTTATATAACAGCCCAACCACTTCTGGCTTCAAATATAGATCAAATATTTGTTTCTGGTATTTAGAATAATTTTAAGTCCAAAGAACTTTACGGAGAATTCTCATTTGCCAGATTTATGAACCCCATGTATTTATGTTATGTATAAACGTCCTCAATAACCATTATGTGGCAAGCAAAAGGAGAATCAGGAGTGACAATGATAGGAAGGTGCTGCTCTGGAAGTATTCAGGAAGTGGCATGAGAACTAGATTATTTTATGCTGAAATAAGAAGACAAAGGGCTAACAATCTACAAAGCTACTTAAAGTTAAGCTTATTTCCTCAAATCAGATCTATCTTCAATAGAGAGAACAGGCGATAACCAATCTTTTACAAAATTATAAGAATTCAACATCCTTGAAGATGGTACATGGGTAAGATAGAAGAATCTCCTCAAAATGAGTTACATTACGAATTAGAATGAAATGTAGCAAAATCTTCTCCCAAGATTTTTAAAATAAAAGAGACCATTAGGCATGATGCTGACTAAAAGAAGAATGATTGTCTTCTTGAGGGCCCTCCCAATACAAGGTATATATGATATTTTACATCAGGAAGTCCTAAAGATTCTTGACTTGTGGCCATATACCTAGGGATCATCAACTATAGGAAGAGATAGCACTGAGGAACTTAGTAAAAAAAAAAGTTTAAAATCTCTTTAAAATCCCCTTGTTATTAGACTGTTAATGAATATATTATTTGCATAGAAAACACGCAATGCTAGATATCAACTTGCTTTGCAATCAAGAAAACTAAAGCAATAATTCAGCTGGAAGAATTAATCACATAATAGACACAATAATAGTCTCAAAAAAACCATATGTATATATATATATATATATATATATATATATATATATCTTTGTGCATAACAATTAAATGATAGCCTTGCAGGAAGATATCTTTCATGATATAACCTAATCCAAATAGAGAAGGCTCAAAGAGTGGAGGTTCCTCAGGGTAAAGACAGAGAGGGGAAAAAGAAGAGTTGAACACTAAAACATTCCAGTATTAAGAAGATATCATTTTGTCCTTCATCTTCATACAAAGACAGAATGAGAGATGTTTAGGTTATATATAAGAATTCATGTCCTCATGTAATGGTAAATTTAAAAGTGAAATAAGAATCCAAGGGAGGTGGCAAAGAAATGTGACTGACAATATATATTAAAGACAGTCCTGCCTTGAAGGAAAAGAAGAGAGTTGAATAACTACAGAACTTTTCATCTCCAGAATTATATATAAAAAAGTTATGATAAGTTACATGTTATCTTCTTCATGGGACACAAATTCATGTACAACATCTTGCTAATTCTCTTCCCTAATCTTCAAATTGTATGATTCAATTAGTATAGTGCCTTGCACATTGTAGATATTTAATAAATGCTACACTGATGACAAAAAAATTTGACATTATTTTGAGGCAAATATTTAGTAACAGAATTCCACAGCTACTCCTACTTCTCTATTAGGCATTTTGGTCAGAGTACTTTAGTGATATCGGATTACTATTAATATAACTAATAAGAAAACAAGAAAGAAGAAAGTATTCTCCCTATAGCAAAACCATAAAGGTTACAAGAATTACAAAAAGTCACAAATCAAGTCTGTTTCATAGTAGGGACAAACCACAGAACTACCAATTTTCTTTACATAATATCATGTTGCTACAAAAAAGTAACTTAATGGATGGGAGTTGCATTAACTTTAGAGTTACTTTTTTGTTCACTCTTTGTTATTTTATTGAAATACATATATTTCTCTTATGGGGGCAATATTATCGAGACTGCTATAATACACTTCTAGAAGCTGAAAAAGCAAAATGTATACTCGTGAAACAATGTATTTTTACACGCTAATTTTATTAATTTTTCTCCATCAAAATTACCTAATATGGGTATGCGATATATGTATATAAATTCACGACATTTTCCAATATTGGTATCTAAGTAAAACACTGATGCTCCTATATCTCACTTCCCTTTTAAATCACCTTAACAGTAAATGAAATTTCATATACGGGCTTTCTCATTTCATATTTTATTTCTAACATATTATTCTAATATGTAACATTAAATTGAACTGCATTAACTGAATTAATTTTAAATACAAAAAGAACTTTTAAGAATTTGCTTCTAAAAATCACATAGAGAATTCCACTAAAACTTATCATTATTGCATGTTGTTATATAAAACATGGTCAGATCATATTTTCCCTGAAATGTAACTACAAATAGCAAAAGTGGGAAAAAAACACTAATTGATAATGCTTGTTGCCTTGTTCCCTGACAATAGCATTACAAAGCAATTTCACTATTTAAGATAAAAATTATATACGTTTCAGTCAAATCATTATATAAATAGATAAATGTTTTCTCAGTATTCTTTTCAATTAAGCAGAACTTCTACGGGTAACCCATACAAACAAAAAGCATGCAAAGGTGATTCTAGGTCTAAACATTTACACTAAATTATACCATAGACATTTGAACTGATAAGAATTTTTGATAGCCTATCTAGCAAGTCTTTCCTTCGGTTGCTTAGGAAAGTTTGAGTGCCTTTAAAATTTTGTATTATCATTTCAAAATTTAAGATTCATGTTTTATGGTTTATTTTTTTAAAGTATACCACCAATGATCTCCAAATGTGAAATATCAATAATAATATATAACAAAGAAAACTTACCAGACTGTTGTTTCCATTTGACTATCATTGAGTTGACGATTGTCCAGTTGTGCAAAAAGAGGGAAAAGTACTTGAATACCTCCAATTGAGTGAATTGCACTGTGAATTGAGTGTGTTACTATAGCTTTCACATCCTATGTTTAAAAAACACAATATGTATTAAATATTTAGTTAATATTCTCCATAAGGATACACTACTATATATTAGTAAATAACATATATGCAACACTCTTTTAAAAATAGCCTGCAAATTTTATAGAACAGTGGTTCTCAACCTTCTTAATGACGTGATCCTTTAACACAGTTCCTCATGTTGTGGTGACCCCCAACCATAAAATTATTTTCGTTGCTACTTCATACCTGTAATTTTGCTACTGTTATGAATCGTAATGTAAATATCTGATATGCAGGATGCATTTTCATTGTTAAAAATTGAACATAACCCACAGGTTGAGAACTGCTGGTATAGAATAACATAATATCATATAAAAAATACAAGTAGGATCAAATATTGAGCTGGATATAAATCAAGAAGGGACCCGACAGGCTTTGCAGGCCACCCCATCATTTTACAGATGAAAAAACTAGGACTATTTAAAACTAAATCTGAATGTAAGAGTTGGCCTATATGGCCTTTGAGATCCTTTGCTTCTCTCAGATTCTCTGATTCTATAAACAACTTGCCCAATATCATCCTAGTAATATGTCGGAATTGGAAGACGACTCCAGGAACTCTGACAGAATAGTCATTATACCATATTACCTTTATCAAATAATTAAGATATACTCATCTAATCAATAAAATTTTAAATCTGTATCAAAGAAGCTAATTAAATTAAACTAGGTACAACAGCTGTGCAATAAAGGACACTACATTTGCTACTAAGAAGTGATAAGGTAAATTCTAAAATAGGAAGGAAATTCTATCCCAAGAAAATCTTAGGTAATTGTTAAACTCAGACAAGCCAGATAAAAGAAGGCAAACATTACAATAGTACACATGAGACTATGATGATTTAAACATTGAGCAGAGCATAAAAACCAACCTGGAGCATGAGAGCATGTGGGGAGTGTACAAAAATAGACGCATTTTCTTTGGGTGATGATTCCAGGCATAGCTGAGCATCAGTAGCCTTAGCATTATATGTAAAGGCAATACTGCTTGCAAGTTTCCCATCATACAGAACCTGTTTATGATGTTCAGCAAGGTGAATATCACTCTCAGATTTAAATTTAAAAGTGCTCTGTAAAAAACAAAAGGAAAATAAATGTTTTGAAATTAAAAGCAACATATAATATTCAGACTTTTTTTTTTCAATTGACAAGCATTTATTTTCTCTCCCTGAAACCTGTCCCCCTCACCGGATAAAAAAAAGCGAAACAAAATCTATGTAAAAAACATGCCTAGTTAAGCAAGACAAATTGCTTCACTGGCCACATCCAAAAATACACGTCTAATCTATGCATTCCAATTTCAATACTTCTCAGTCGAGAGGTAAGCAGCATCTACCATCATTGGTCCTCTGGAACTACAGTTGGTCTGCATTCATCAGATTTCTCAAGTCCTTTAGAAGTATTTGTCTTTACAATGTTATCATTGTATAAATTGTTCTCCCAGTTCTGCTTATTTCATTTATTTCTATATTAGCTCATAAAAGTTTTCTTGTGTTTCTTTTAAACACTCACTTTATTAATTTCTGATGGTATAACAGTATATCATCACATTCCCATATTTTTTTCAGCCCTTCCCCAATTAATAGGCACTCATTTATTTCTAGGTCTTTGCCATTATAAAGAGAATAAAGATGAAAGGAGGAAGGGAGGTAGGCAGGGAGGCAGGGAGAGAGGGAGGGAGGAAGGGAGCGAGGGAGGGAGAAAGAAAGAGGGAGAAAGAGAGAGAGAGAGAGAGAGAGAGAGAGAGAGAGAGAGAGAGAGAGAGAATGACCTCTTTGACCTCTTTGAAGGCAGTGATACCATTTGGTCATGTACAGTTTAGTAAAAGGCATTATTCCAAATTGTCCAGAAGGGCTAGACTAATTAACAGCTCCACCACAAATCACTGTGTTTATTTTCTTGTACCCCCTTCAACAATTGTCATTTTCCTTTTATGTCATCCCTGCCAGTGCAGTTGGTATAAGGTGGAACATCAGAGTTGACTTAAGTAGTATCTCTCTGATTATCAGTGACTTGGAACTGTGTAATAGTTTGGATTTCTTCCTTTGAAAACTTCCTATTCAAAACTTTTGACCATTTATCAATGAACAAATTGCTTATTTTTATAAATCTGAAATAATTCCTTATGTATCTTAAAAAATAAGACTTTTATCAGAGAAATTTACTGCAATGATTTTTTTTTTCCTAGAAAGCTTACTTCCCTTCTAATTTGAACAATTTTAGTTTTGTCTGTGTCAAAATATTTGAATCTTGTAAAATGAAAATTGCCCCTTTGATCCAAAGGTATATAGGTAAATGTTTAAACAAATGGCTCTCCAGGGCAAAAAAAGCATACACATAACAAACTGTTAAGTTTAATATGCATTATTAGCAATTTCTCCATCGCTTTATGTTTAGGCAATCAACAAAACCAAGTCAAGCCCTTATTTGTAGTATTTGCCTTATTTCTGAAGTATAAATATGAATGCTGAAAATTTAACAAAATTTAACAAAATGTTGAGATACAGTTCAAGCTGGCACCAGCATACTGCTTATTTAATCTTTTGTGATTTACTTGAATCCCTTTTTTATCATTAACTCTTCCGCTATCCACAGATTTGACAGGACATATCTTCCTTGTTTCTCTAATTTGTTTAGCATGTGACTTTTTAATATTTATGTAATGTATTCATTCAGAACTTAGCTGATGTGAAGTGCTGGTCTAAGCCTAATTTCTGCCAGACTGTTCTTCATATGTCTCAACAGTATTTGTTGAATAGTAAGTACTTAACTCTGTAGGTTTGGTTTCTGGTTTAATCAAACTCTAAACTACTAGATTCCATTAGCTTCTGTATACTGTATTCCTAATCTTTTCCACTGACTGACTTTTCTATTTTTTTTTTAACCAGTGCAATGTCATTTTGATGATCAATCACCATGATTGTTTTGAAGGATATTTTGAGATCTGGTTTCCTTCTTTCCTATTTTTTTTTCACTATTTCACTTAAGATTCTTTTGTCCCTCCAGATCAGTTTCATTATTGTTTTTCTAGTTCTACAAAATTCGGTAGATGGACTGGCATGGCACTGATAAAATAAGCTAATTTAGGTAGCACTGTCATTTACACTCTTTAAAAAAATATGAAGGATAAAACATGCCATAGATGAAAACTGCAACTCAACATTACTACATTTAAAGTCTTCTAAATACATCTGCAATGCATTATAAAGGTACAGAGGTGGCCCTGGGTTTTTTAAGATTACGTCAGCTCCATCAGATATAATCAAGTGGGAAAGGTTTTTAGTATTATTCCAAGACTAATTTAGCTATGTTTGGAGAAGCTCATTACAAGATTGGCCACAGTAATTTTGAAAGACTGAGTACCAAACACCAAGTGTTGAAATATATATTGACAACAGAAAGTACCCACATCTATTAAAAATTAAAGGAGCTGCAACATGCATGAGTACAAATAATGATAAAACAATGAATCTTTTGAAGCATAAGTATTTCAAGTAATGAAAACTGAATTTATTTTCTTGATCAGGTCTCAGCAGAAATGGAAAAATCAGGATCAAATGATCAATTCTTGTATAAAGGCAAAACACCATTTATTTAGTCTGTTCTGAATCCAATTTAACTCTTTACCCTTAAAAACTATAACTTCCTTTAGCCTTTCCTGATCAATTATTCCTTGATTAATTCACCAAAGCAAAAACTTTCATTTAAATATCATAATGATGTTATATTTAGAAATTTACAGTACCACAGAGTTGATTATTTGAAAGCCAAAACTATCCTTAAGGTACACCAATCTGAATTATGCAGGATTATTTATCCACCAGAAGAAAACCAAAAAAAAAAATTTAGGGAAGTCAGGTTCTATCCTAGAATCTTGGGTGTGGCCTTTTGACCAAGTCCAAATCCTTTTATTAAGGAGATTTGTTCTGTAAAGTTTGAATTCAGTCAAAGGGCCACATTTGAGGATCTAAAGAGCAATGTGTGGCCTCAAGGCCACAGGGTCCACATTCCTGTTCTATTCAGACAAATAAGGAATAGCATATGAAGAAAATAAGCATTTTTTCCATTTCCATGATATTTCCAAAGATTTGAGGGAAGGTACAGGAGGGAAAGAATCCTAGCTATATATCTGATATGCAAATTAGCCCAGGAACAAGCCTTTATATAATTCTTGAAGAAATCATGTTGGAATAGAAACATGTGATAAGAAATCAAATGATGAAAACAATTATGTCATTTTAAAACTCTGAATCTCTTGATTACTAAACAGTGATTTCATGTATTATATGGTACTAACAAAACAAGAATGGATGTGTTATGACCTGAAATTGTTTCACAAGGCAAGAAAAAAATAACAAGGCAGAGAATTTATATAAAAAAAAAACAAGGGGCAGTAAAAGCCAAGGATGCTACTATCATCTGTCATGGCATATCATGAGATAACTAGAAATAAATGAGGATACTATGTAAATGTGGTACATGGCTAGCAAAATGGCACAAAAGAAAGCAAGAGTAACTATCAAGATGAATGCTAACTAAGAGAACATGTATAGAATGGGTGCAGCTCTTACATTAGCCATTCCAGTAACTCTCCTCAAATTCTCTTACCTCAATTCCAAATTTAAATACTACCTACCAAATCTTTAATACTGAAAATAATGGTCAACAGAAATTTAATTCCAAACAAGATGTGTGAAGAAAAATTAAGTTAAACTGAACTTTCCCTCATTTAATGGATATAGGTACTCCAGCTAAGAATGCTATGAATTCCTATTAAGTGATCCACTTTCTCACTGATTTCAAAAATATGAACTCTGCTGCCTGGTAAATATACTGAATCAGACTTAAAAATTATACTTAATGCAAGGAAATGTATAAAACATCATCTATGTAAAAGAAAAGGAGCAATGAGATAATAGTAACCTGGGAATCACAAAGATCCCTATAGGTTCATGTCCTACCTCAGACATGTAAAACCTGTTTGACCAGGGGTAAATCATTTAACTCCCAAATTCCTGGATAACGCTCTAAGACTATGAATAACAGACAAGATGCTGATCTACACCGGTAAATAGTTTCCACATCAGCAGTTTCTAATACCAATGAAATCAAAGGAAAAGAGAAGCAAAAAAACTTTACATGAAATATTTTAAATAACTATTTTACATAAAATAAACTTATTCAAATAAAACACAGCAACTAAAGAAAATCTGACAATATGATCATCTGATTCACTCATATTCTTCACAAAATAGCAAAAAGCAATAAATCTCATTTAACATTTAAACACCTTTAATGATATTGACTTTCATCACAGTGATCCTTTAAAATTTGTTTCTATTTTGCATTTCACTTGAATTTCCTGGTCTGTCTCCAGGAAGTTCACCTGAAGAAACCTCTGGATAATGTGTGACAACATCTCTGTGATATGAGGATACAGAACAAAGAATTCATTGTAGTATGACAGAAAACTCAGTGGACTAATAAATCAAGATGAATTAGGTTCCTTCACCAAATCTGACATTAACCTTGTGACCTTGGGTAAGCTATTTAATTTCTATAGGTGCTGGTTTTCTAATTTTTTTTTTTAATTGACTTGGAAACTAGAAGCTCTCTTTCAGTTCTAAGATCCAATCTTCCTACCAAAAATGCCCAATCCTTGCTAAACCATGAAGATTTGTTCAATTTTCTGTGCAATTTAATTGTCAGACAACTGGCAAATAGCTAATAATCCTCAGGAAATTACTCTAGAACTCTGTGAAACATGGTCACTAAAATCTACACCAGTAGTCCAGCTTCCCAAGAATAAGGTTATAATAAAAAATAGTCTTGCAAGGAAAAAGATTCTGTATCAGTAACCCCAAATGTTCAAAGAACCAAGCTTAAACTAATGACCATGATTTATTAAAGTATTAATGAAAGACTGACTGATTTAATCATTTGACTGACAGCTCATGATTTCTTTATTAACAACCTCATTTTGGACCATGCTCACAAATGTGTTACTTTCAAAACACGGCAAAGATCATTACCAGAATGTGGCATTTCAGTTGGTTGCAAGCAGAGAGAGAAAGGGCACAGTTATAATATAACCATGCTACAAAATCCAAAAATTCCATATCATAAGTACTATTTTTATAAAGTATAATTGATAGTAAACTTAATTTCTAAGATTTAAGTTTTTTATAAATTATTTATTTATTTTTAGTTTGCAACAATTTAAGAGGTTTAAATGATAAGTATCAAACCCTACATTTCAGCCAATAATATACTTTTAACACCCCCCTCCCCAAAAAGCGTGTTACTTTTAAATCTCAAGTAGGCAGGCTCTTAGGACAAACAATCACGTCTTATTTCAAGGACCGCTGTGAACTGCACTTTAGGCAAAAATCTTCATTTATTAAGTCAAGATGCTTCTTTAATCCCGAGATTATTCATGACTCCTTAGGTCAACTGGAAATAATACTATGGTAAGGAGGACATAGTAGGCACTTAAATGTATAAAGTGAACTGAAGTCAATAGATTTAACTCCTCTATAAGCCAAATGACACAGCTATTCCACAGCTACAGAGTATACCTACAACTCCAGCCAAATTTCTTACAAATAGTATCAAGAAGAGGAATCGAGATATATAAACAGAAGAAAAGAATCAGTTGAAAACCAATTTCTGCAGTTAAAAAAATCAAATCAAAACCCTCGCCTTAAAAATGATCACAGAAACACAGGATCATAGATTTAGAACTAGAAGTCATCTAGTCTTCTAGATGATCCCCTATTTTCCAGTGAGAAAACATAAGAAGATTAAGCTACCTGCCCAAGGTCACATAGGTAGTCAGCATCAAGGACAAGATTTGAACTTATATCCTTTGACTCCAGAGATAGTATATTTTACACTGTATCTCATTACCTCTCCCTCTCAATAATACAATATGATAATTTCCTCATATAAAGGACAAAATTATCACAATTCCATTATTGATGTGGTATTGGCACATTCAAAACAGCAAAATTCTTTGCCTAAACAAAATATAACTTTTTATATTTTAATTTTTATATTTTAAAAGTTGATTCAAAATATAGTAGAGAAAATCAAAAGGATAACATCAGTACAGAAGAACTTCTGGCATGATATATTACTTTCAGAGAATAAAGAAAGAAATATTTCTAAAAATTTGGTACCTCTGCTTCATGTCACTTAGAATTTATTACTTCAATATTAATTTTAATTCAAAATCTAGTAAGACCAATACAGTATAACAGGATTATAAGGACTTTGGTGAGAATGTATAATATAGTCTTATATTAAGGTAGCATTTTGGATGTCATTCTATTGAATGTGAATTAAATGAAAACATCCTCTTTCCCTAACTTTATACAAATTGGAGATTTTCCAAATCTTTGTATCCAATTTCTTTTTTGACACAACTTAGTGCTAGGGGGTCTGCAAACTACAAAATACTAGAAGCATAATAATTATATCCCTCAAAAGGTATAAAAGTATGTGAAAGATTCTATTATAGACAGAACAGAAAGTGAACTAATTCACACAAAATATTTTAGTTGTATTAAGTTCTTCATATAGTTTTTAATAAGGCTGAGGGGTGGAGGGGATTGAAGTTCAATTATTTCAACAAAAGACAATGTTACCTTCATTTCCACACCTTTCCTCATTTCCTTTGTTACCTCTAACAAACTAAATATGAAATCTAAACAACAGATCTAAACAATCTAAACAATATTAAATCAATTCACACAAGAATTTTTAAAAAGTTATTTTAGCTCTCCTTATTGCATTGTTTTAACAATATTTTTTCCAGTCTCATAAAAATAAGTGTTATCAAGTTTATTATTTTTGAATAGCAAATTAATAAAATATTTTGTCAACATTATAAAAATCAATGAAGGGTAACCACTCAAGAACACAAGGGTGAAAAATGCTTAAAGGGAGAAAGAATAATGGAAATTTTATACAGCGTAGAATGCTACATTTTACTTCCAAAAGTTATCACTATTTCTATTAAATTTTTAAAAAGAACTTACATTAGATACTATTCTATGTAACATTTTATATGTGCAGTTTCATATTGCTCATAAAAATTTTAATAAGATACTAATTACCACCTTATATCCAGGTCCTAACTGATGTATTGCAAATATCTGTGCTGGGTTGAGTGCTTCACTGAATACATAAACTGCACCAAGTTGGCCACAAAATACTCTATTTGCATCAGCAGTTTCTGAAGATCCAAGAAAGCACTTATCATAGCTCTGTTTAAAAATAAAAAAGTACATATATAATGTCAAATACACCATTTTTCAATATCTAAACAAAATACTTTTCCCTTCATTACTATAAAACATAATGTGGTGTCACAATAAAAAACAATTAAGATCAGATAAATCTTTAACAGCAGTGTTCTTTAAATAATGTTCACATTTTTCCTACTTAAAAAAATGAAATGTACTTACTTCTATTTTCAATATTCATTGATAACTTCTCAAACAATGATCACACCATCTTAGTTCTAATCACATCAAAATAGTAAAAATAAGTGATAGGCAAAAAGCTTAAAAAACAATACAGAAAATAAACTTACATCATTTGTATTAACATGCCAGGCCATATCACCATATGAAACCAGCTGACCATTAACGTAACATCGTATTTCGCTATTTCTCCAACGATTGTAGATATGAACAATGCTGATCATGTACCACTTAAAAATGAATTGAAAAAGAAAAAGGAAATAATGTGCATAAATAAATTTTTAATAACTACAACAAAGAAAAATTATTAAAATGCTCAAGTTTTAAGCAACTCATACCAACTATATTTCACACTAGTCAAAATAGAGAAGTAGTTTGCTTTACCAAAACTGCTAACTGCTAAATATTTATGAATTGTTTTTGAATCTTTGTTATCATAATTAGGTATAGATAAACAGGAATAGATGAAATTAGTCCCTAATTTATGGATATCATTTAGCAAAATTTTAAAAAATGTCATTCCAAGGGAATGTTTTATATTAAAGCTAAAAACAAACTAAGACTTTATATTATAAAAGCAAATTCCACATCTTTTCTTTGAAACTTCTTCTTTTTCTGATCTCACTATTGCTGTTAATGCTGATAAGCTCAATTACACTCAGATCTTCTTTATCATCCAACTGCCCTGAATATCAAATTTAAAAGTTTTACCAACTATATCTTCAGAACAGATCTTGCATCTGTATGTCCATTCCATTCCAAATGCTAACACTTTAATTTAGGCCTAGACCTTTTCTAATAGTCTCCTGCTCTCAAGTTAGTGAGGGAGAAAAGTAAAAAACTATGTATAAACAAGATATATACAAAATAAACTGGGGATAGTTTCAGAGAAAATGTATTAAAATTAAGGAGGAATGGGACTTTTAATGAGACTTGAAGGAAATCAGGGAAAGCAGGAGATGAGGAGTTATATGCATGGAGGATATTCAGTAAAAATGCCTGGAGCAAGGAGATAGAGAATCTAGAGCAAGGAACAGCAAGGAAGCCAGTGTCACCAGATCTCAGATCCAATGGACTATGGAGGGGTGTATAAAGATGTGGTAAGATCAGATTTTTCAGATAGCTAAGGGGAAGATGGACTGGAGTACAAAGAGACCTCAAGCAGGGAGACCAACCAGTAAATTATTGTAATAGTCCAGGTGTGAGGTGAAGATGGTCTGTAGGAGGGTGGTGGCAGTATCAGTGGAAAGAAGAAAGCCTATTCAAGAGAGGCTATGAAGATAGAAACAAAAGGGCTTGACAACTAATTGATGAGGGTGAGGGTAGGATGAGAGCAACTGGGTTGTTATGGGTGAAATATTTAAGTTGAGAGTCTTGGTAACTGGGAGAATTGTGGTGCCCTGGAAAGTAATAGGGAAGTTCAGAAGAGGGGAGGTTTAGGGTGAAAGATAATGACTACAGTTTTTTACATATTGATTGTAAGATGTCTAGGAGATATTCGGTTTGAGATGTCCAATAAGGCAATTAGAAAAATGAGACTTGAGGTCAGAAAAGAGGTTAAGGCTAGACATATGGATCTGAAAATCAAATAACTGAATACAAGGGATGAGATTATCAAGGGAAACAGTACAGAGTAAGAAGAGAAGAGACTTGGGACAAAACCTCGGGAGACACCTGCAGTTTGGAGAAACCTTGATAAAGATCCAGCAAGGGAGACTAAGAACAAGAGACAAACTATGTCTGCTTTCTGAAAGCAATTCAGAAAGGCAGGAGGAGAACAAGAAGACTGTGGTATCACAAAATTCTAAAGAGGATAGGATATCAAGGAGAAGACGATGACTGAAAGTGTCAAAGGAGATGGAGAGGTTCAGAAGGATGTAGACTGAGAAAAGGCCATTAGATTTGGTGATTAAAAGGGGCACGGGTAACTGGTGAGAGCAGCTTCAGTTGAATGATGAAGGGTGGGCAAGAAAAGGAGACCCCTGTCTCTATGAGAATAGGCTCAATAGAGTTAACCTGTCAAACAGACTGTCATCCCCATTCCTTTTCTGTTTTGCTCTCACATGAAATCACTAAAAGATCTTTCTGTACAGATCCAAAAAAGAAGTTAACAGAATATTTTCTTTCCCTATAAATCACTGTCAAGAAACACAAGAAAAGGAGGAAAATTGGTGAAATATCACTAAAATATCAAATATAACACTTTTGTTATATGTAAAAAGGAAGCTGGGAAGCCATCTTTATACTGCTGCTGAACCCTATCCCAACTGATATTACAGGCAGCTTGAGACTGCTAATTGAGGTGCAGATCTGAAAATCTGTAACATCCACCATATTTATCTCTGAAGCCTGATAGGGTTATAAACATAATTCAGATATCTTCCCCCACTATTTCCTCCTTTGCCTCATCTCACACCAAGAGGTAGCCCCCCTTCTCTTTGACAAAGTTAACTACTCTACATTCCCCCCTTGATCCTATTGTGTACTATTCTCATTCAGCAAACTGACTTTTCTACCATCCTCACTTCATCACTGATTTTCAACTTCTTTCTATATACTGTCTCACTAACACCTCTCAACGTGCTCATGTCTCCCCATCAAATCCATAAAAAGAAACCCTCAACTTGATTCAACTATCATTGCTAGCTATCATTCTCTATCTTTCCTGCATTCTCAACTATAGTTCCTAAGAAAACTATTTATAATGACTCTACTTCCTCTCCTCTGACTCTTTTAAACCCTCTATCTAGCTTCTAACCTCAACATTCAACTGAAAATACTCTATACAGTTACAAATGATGTCTTCAAGTTCTTTTATTTTGCCAATTATGTCTGCTTTGATGTCTATAAATTATACTCCCAAAATCTATTTCTTTTTTTCAATTTCTCTTATTTTAAACTTAAATACAAAATGAGAAAAGAAAAAAAAATAACATTGCCATGTACACAGCAGATCATAAGAGAGGATTCAGTAAAAAACAATACATTTTCATTTGAAGAAAACCTATGTAATAAAAACTACACAATGTTTTCAAACCTACTCAGCTCTTTTGGCTTTCTTGTTAGTTTACTTTTGTTCTCTACTGTGCACTTTTTACTTTATTTTTTTCCTGTCCCTCCTACTACCACCCTAAAGACAGCTACAATTAAACAGGATATATATGCATATAAATAAATATCTACTAAGATACATATATACATCCATACATATATATGTACTATATTTATTTCCTTCTAGCATCTGATTCATTAAAGGTGGATAGCATGTTCCTTTATAAATTCAAGTCTTTCCATGTTTTTCTAAATCAACCAGCTCATCATTCTCTACACCACTGCAATATTCCAACCCAATCACATCATGTCTGAGAGATAGACAATCTAAAAGTTTTTTTCTTCTATTCATACCTATGTAGGTTTTTATTTGTACAAGAAAATTTTAATTTAAAATAATGGAAATAATCATTTTTATACTTTAACAATGCTCTCACTGTATAATGGAGTTAAAAATCAAATACTGCTGAATCTACTTCCTTTACAATTTTTCCCTGGTTTCTTTGAAGTTCCTGATCTTTTGTTCTTCCAAATGAACTTATTCTATGAACTCTTCTAACTCAGAAAAAAATTTTTTTTAGTAATTTAATTGGGATAACATTGAATAAATAGATTACTGAGGTAAAATTGTCTGGCTTTACCCATGAACAATAAATATTACTACAATTAGTTAGATCTGAATTTATTTGTATAAAAAGTGTTTTATGTTTGTGTTCATATAGTTCCTGTGTCATTTTTGGCATACATATATTCAAGTGTTTAAGACTAGGCATTTTAAATGGTCTAAAGCATATTGCATAACATTGCTGACAGAGTATAATTTCGCTATTTTTCACTTTTGAGTAACTGTATTTTAACTTTGACTTTGTCTGATATCATGATTACTATCCCTGCTTTTTTCCATAATCAATTCTACTCCTGTCCTATATTTTATCTTTGTGCATACCTGTCATTTTTATAGCATTTCCTAAAAGCAATATATTGCTGAATTCAAATTTTTAATTTGCTAGTCATTTCTGTTTTACGGGTATATTTATCCCATTTACATTCTAAGCTATAATTATTTGTTGTATATTTTCCTCCTTCCTATTTTTGTATCCTTGTCACTATATTTACTTTAAACCTCCTCAGTCCTCTACTTTACTTCTACCCACCACCTTACCCCCCTATTCCCCAACCAACCCTCCCCTCCACGAGTCTCTCCCTTATCCTTCCCTGAGCCTATGTCCTTGCCGTCTCATTTCCTTCTGAATTTAGAAGACATTTACACCCTTATACACACACACACACACACACACACACACACACACACACACACACGCACACATTGTTCCCTCTTTAACCCATTCTCAATGAGAGTAAGATTCTAGTACTACCTGCCCTCCCTGCTACTAGCTTCTTCTGTAGCAATTTTTCCTTTTATTCCTCATTTGTGTGAGATAACTACTCCTTTTTATCTTTCTATACTTTTATTTTGCTAGACTCACCGAATCACATCCAGTTCAGCCCAAGCCTTTTTTTCAAGCTACTGAAATAATGATGACAACCATAACACTGCTGATATTTTTACTTATAACTGGTCCTTATAATTGGACCTTATAATTGGTCTTTAATGTTTACCTTACATTTCTCCTGGACATTATGTCACATTTTCCCTTAAGTTCTGCTGTTTTTGTCACGAAAACCTAAAAGTCTTTCAGTTGGTTAAAAATCCATTTTTGCTTCATTCAGGATTATTCTTAACTTTGCTGGGTAAGTTACTCTTGGTAATAACCTAGCTCTTTTTCTCTATGAAATATAGTATTCCAAGATGTATAGTCCTTCAGCATAGTGGCTGCTAGGTCTTATGTAATCCTTATTGTAATTCCAGGCTATTCAAATTGTTTTTTTCTTATTGCTCCCACTATTTTCTTCTTAACCAGGAAGCTTTGAGACTTAACTAGCATATTCCTGTTAAGTTTTCCTCCTGTGATATCTTTCAGGTAGTGACTAGTGGGTTTTTTGTTTCTGCTTTGTGTTCTTGTTCTAGAACTCCAAGGCAATTTTCTATATAATTCCTTGTAATATTGTATCAAGATTCTTTTTTATAATCATTATTTTCTGGGAGTTTAACTATTCTTATATTATTTCTCCTCAATCTGTTCTCTAGACTGGTTGTTTTTCTGATGAAATGTTTCACTTTCTCTTCTGTTTTTTTCATTCTTTTGATTTTGTTTTATTATTTCTTGGTGTCTTAGAATGTCATTAGCTTTCCTGTGCCCAATTCTTGTTTTCAAGGAATATTTTCTTGCGTAAGGTTTTGATTCTCTATTTGCAGTTTGTTGAATTTTTTTCATAATTTTCTTGGATTGCTCTTTTTTTTCTTTAATTTTCCCTCAATCTCTCTTATTTGATTTTTAAAGTCCTTTTTGAGTTCTTCCAAGAACTCTTGTTGTGCCTGGGACCATTTAAAGTTTCTTTTTTGGAAAAGAAGTATCCCTATCACTCACTCTCTTACACTTTCTCTTCTGATGGTAATTTCCCAAGGAGGTGGAATTCAAAGCCTTTTCAGCCTCCTCCCAATCCAGTTAAATCATAGGTAATTCACAAGTAAAAACAGAACAGATCCAGCTGGATGCTAGACTCTTTCTCCCAAGCTGAATGGAGTATTCCACTGTCTCCTACAAGTCTCTAGATGAGCCTTGTTGGAAAACAGATAGCTGCCATGCCATCTCAGCCTAATTAACCTTCTGCTTTTTGTTTCTCTACAATGGAATGAGAAATGGTAGAGTTGAGTTCTGTTTGAGATCTGGTCTGCAGGCCTACTACTGAAATGTGGTGGGTGGTGAGGGAAAGAAAACTAAGAAAACATGTTAAGGGTTGGGGGTTAGCCTTCTGTGCTACTTTTTCATTGAATTTGTTAACTTGTTTGCATTCTTCAGATCTGAAGATAGTGGATATTGCTTTATCTTATGTATAATTCCTATTACAGAGGTTTGACAGCTCATTGTAATGCCAAGCCAAGGCAACTTCCAAGGTTCGGATTACCAGCATAGTAAACCCCATTTATTCAGCAAACATTCACAGAACAGAAAAAAAAACAACAAAATACAGTATAACTTGTTCCTTTAGTAAGTTCTCAATTCAATCTAGGTACTACTCCACCCCTAGACAGTACATTCATTTAGT
>JAQQSV010001687.1:25671-51043 GCA_028646515.1 Pseudochirops corinnae
GTAATAGGAATTATACATAAGATAAAGCAATATCCACTATCTTCAGATCTGAAGAATGCAAACAAGTTAACAAATTCAATGAAAAAGTAGCACAGAAGGCTAACCCCCAACCCTTAACATGTTTTCTTAGTTTTCTTTCCCTCACCACCCACCACATTTCAGTAGTAGGCCTGCAGACCAGATCTCAAACAGAACTCAACTCTACCATTTCTCATTCCATTGTAGAGAAACAAAAAGCAGAAGGTTAATTAGGCTGAGATGGCATGGCAGCTATCTGTTTTCCAACAAGGCTCATCTAGAGACTTGTAGGAGACAGTGGAATACTCCATTCAGCTTGGGAGAAAGAGTCTAGCATCCAGCTGGATCTGTTCTGTTTTTACTTGTGAATTACCTATGATTTAACTGGATTGGGAGGAGGCTGAAAAGGCTTTGAATTCCACCTCCTTGGGAAATTACCATCAGAAGAGAAAGTGTAAGAGAGTGAGTGATAGGGATACTTCTTTTCCAAAAAAGAAACTTTAAATGGTCCCAGGCACAACAAGAGTTCTTGGAAGAACTCAAAAAGGACTTTAAAAATCAAATAAGAGAGATTGAGGGAAAATTAAAGAAAAAAAAGAGCAATCCAAGAAAATTATGAAAAAAATTCAACAAACTGCAAATAGAGAATCAAAACCTTACGCAAGAAAATATTCCTTGAAAACAAGAATTGGGCACAGGAAAGCTAATGACATTCTAAGACACCAAGAAATAATAAAACAAAATCAAAAGAATGAAAAAAACAGAAGAGAAAGTGAAACATTTCATCAGAAAAACAACCAGTCTAGAGAACAGATTGAGGAGAAATAATATAAGAATAGTTAAACTCCCAGAAAATAATGATTATAAAAAAGAATCTTGATACAATATTACAAGGAATTATATAGAAAATTGCCTTGGAGTTCTAGAACAAGAACACAAAGCAGAAACAAAAAACCCACTAGTCACTACCTGAAAGATATCACAGGAGGAAAACTTAACAGGAATATGCTAGTTAAGTCTCAAAGCTTCCTGGTTAAGAAGAAAATAGTGGGAGCAATAAGAAAAAAACAATTTGAATAGCCTGGAATTACAATAAGGATTACATAAGACCTAGCAGCCACTATGCTGAAGGACTATACATCTTGGAATACTATATTTCATAGAGAAAAAGAGCTAGGTTATTACCAAGAGTAACTTACCCAGCAAAGTTAAGAATAATCCTGAATGAAGCAAAAATGGATTTTTAACCAACTGAAAGACTTTTAGGTTTTCGTGACAAAAACAGCAGAACTTAAGGGAAAATGTGACATAATGTCCAGGAGAAATGTAAGGTAAACATTAAAGACCAATTATAAGGTCCAATTATAAGGACCAGTTATAAGTAAAAATATCAGCAGTGTTATGGTTGTCATCATTATTTCAGTAGCTTGAAAAAAAGGCTTGGGCTGAACTGGATGTGATTCGGTGAGTCTAGCAAAATAAAAGTATAGAAAGATAAAAAGGAGTAGTTATCTCACACAAATGAGGAATAAAAGGAAAAATTGCTACAGAAGAAGCTAGTAGCAGGGAGGGCAGGTAGTACTAGAATCTTACTCTCATTGAGAATGGGTTAAAGAGGGAACAATGTGTGCGTGTGTGTGTGTGTGTGTGTGTGTGTGTGTGTGTGTGTGTGTGTATAAGGGTGTAAATGTCTTCTAAATTCAGAAGGAAATGAGACGGCAAGGACATAGGCTCAGGGAAGGATAAGGGAGAGACTCGTGGAGGGGAGGGTTGGTTGGGGAATAGGGGGGTAAGGTGGTGGGTAGAAGTAAAGTAGAGGACTGAGGAGGTTTAAAGTAAATATAGTGACAAGGATACAAAAATAGGAAGGAGGAAAATATACAACAAATAATTATAGCTTAGAATGTAAATGGGATAAATATACCCGTAAAACAGAAATGACTAGCAAATTAAAAATTTGAATTCAGCAATATATTGCTTTTAGGAAATGCTATAAAAATGACAGGTATGCACAAAGATAAAATATAGGACAGGAGTAGAATTGATTATGGAAAAAAGCAGGGATAGTAATCATGATATCAGACAAAGTCAAAGTTAAAATACAGTTACTCAAAAGTGAAAAATAGCGAAATTATACTCTGTCAGCAATGTTATGCAATATGCTTTAGACCATTTAAAATGCCTAGTCTTAAACACTTGAATATATGTATGCCAAAAATGACACAGGAACTATATGAACACAAACATAAAACACTTTTTATACAAATAAATTCAGATCTAACTAATTGTAGTAATATTTATTGTTCATGGGTAAAGCCAGACAATTTTACCTCAGTAATCTATTTATTCAATGTTATCCCAATTAAATTACTAAAAAAAATTTTTTTCTGAGTTAGAAGAGTTCATAGAATAAGTTCATTTGGAAGAACAAAAGATCAGGAACTTCAAAGAAACCAGGGAAAAATTGTAAAGGAAGTAGATTCAGCAGTATTTGATTTTTAACTCCATTATACAGTGAGAGCATTGTTAAAGTATAAAAATGATTATTTCCATTATTTTAAATTAAAATTTTCTTGTACAAATAAAAACCTACATAGGTATGAATAGAAGAAAAAAACTTTTAGATTGTCTATCTCTCAGACATGATGTGATTGGGTTGGAATATTGCAGTGGTGTAGAGAATGATGAGCTGGTTGATTTAGAAAAACATGGAAAGACTTGAATTTATAAAGGAACATGCTATCCACCTTTAATGAATCAGATGCTAGAAGGAAATAAATATAGTACATATATATGTATGGATGTATATATGTATCTTAGTAGATATTTATTTATATGCATATATATCCTGTTTAATTGTAGCTGTCTTTAGGGTGGTAGTAGGAGGGACAGGAAAAAAATAAAGTAAAAAGTGCACAGTAGAGAACAAAAGTAAACTAACAAGAAAGCCAAAAGAGCTGAGTAGGTTTGAAAACATTGTGTAGTTTTTATTACATAGGTTTTCTTCAAATGAAAATGTATTGTTTTTTACTGAATCCTCTCTTATGATCTGCTGTGTACATGGCAATGTTATTTTTTTTTCTTTTCTCATTTTGTATTTAAGTTTAAAATAAGAGAAATTGAAAAAAAGAAATAGATTTTGGGAGTATAATTTATAGACATCAAAGCAGACATAATTGGCAAAATAAAAGAACTTGAAGACATCATTTGTAACTGTATAGAGTATTTTCAGTTGAATGTTGAGGTTAGAAGCTAGATAGAGGGTTTAAAAGAGTCAGAGGAGAGGAAGTAGAGTCATTATAAATAGTTTTCTTAGGAACTATAGTTGAGAATGCAGGAAAGATAGAGAATGATAGCTAGCAATGATAGTTGAATCAAGTTGAGGGTTTCTTTTTATGGATTTGATGGGGAGACATGAGCACGTTGAGAGGTGTTAGTGAGACAGTATATAGAAAGAAGTTGAAAATCAGTGATGAAGTGAGGATGGTAGAAAAGTCAGTTTGCTGAATGAGAATAGTACACAATAGGATCAAGGGGGGAATGTAGAGTAGTTAACTTTGTCAAAGAGAAGGGGGGCTACCTCTTGGTGTGAGATGAGGCAAAGGAGGAAATAGTGGGGGAAGATATCTGAATTATGTTTATAACCCTATCAGGCTTCAGAGATAAATATGGTGGATGTTACAGATTTTCAGATCTGCACCTCAATTAGCAGTCTCAAGCTGCCTGTAATATCAGTTGGGATAGGGTTCAGCAGCAGTATAAAGATGGCTTCCCAGCTTCCTTTTTACATATAACAAAAGTGTTATATTTGATATTTTAGTGATATTTCACCAATTTTCCTCCTTTTCTTGTGTTTCTTGACAGTGATTTATAGGGAAAGAAAATATTCTGTTAACTTCTTTTTTGGATCTGTACAGAAAGATCTTTTAGTGATTTCATGTGAGAGCAAAACAGAAAAGGAATGGGGATGACAGTCTGTTTGACAGGTTAACTCTATTGAGCCTATTCTCATAGAGACAGGGGTCTCCTTTTCTTGCCCACCCTTCATCATTCAACTGAAGCTGCTCTCACCAGTTACCCGTGCCCCTTTTAATCACCAAATCTAATGGCCTTTTCTCAGTCTACATCCTTCTGAACCTCTCCATCTCCTTTGACACTTTCAGTCATCGTCTTCTCCTTGATATCCTATCCTCTTTAGAATTTTGTGATACCACAGTCTTCTTGTTCTCCTCCTGCCTTTCTGAATTGCTTTCAGAAAGCAGACATAGTTTGTCTCTTGTTCTTAGTCTCCCTTGCTGGATCTTTATCAAGGTTTCTCCAAACTGCAGGTGTCTCCCGAGGTTTTGTCCCAAGTCTCTTCTCTTCTTACTCTGTACTGTTTCCCTTGATAATCTCATCCCTTGTATTCAGTTATTTGATTTTCAGATCCATATGTCTAGCCTTAACCTCTTTTCTGACCTCAAGTCTCATTTTTCTAATTGCCTTATTGGACATCTCAAACCGAATATCTCCTAGACATCTTACAATCAATATGTAAAAAACTGTAGTCATTATCTTTCACCCTAAACCTCCCCTCTTCTGAACTTCCCTATTACTTTCCAGGGCACCACAATTCTCCCAGTTACCAAGACTCTCAACTTAAATATTTCACCCATAACAACCCAGTTGCTCTCATCCTACCCTCACCCTCATCAATTAGTTGTCAAGCCCTTTTGTTTCTATCTTCATAGCCTCTCTTGAATAGGCTTTCTTCTTTCCACTGATACTGCCACCACCCTCCTACAGACCATCTTCACCTCACACCTGGACTATTACAATAATTTACTGGTTGGTCTCCCTGCTTGAGGTCTCTTTGTACTCCAGTCCATCTTCCCCTTAGCTATCTGAAAAATCTGATCTTACCACATCTTTATACACCCCTCCATAGTCCATTGGATCTGAGATCTGGTGACACTGGCTTCCTTGCTGTTCCTTGCTCTAGATTCTCTATCTCCTTGCTCCAGGCATTTTTACTGAATATCCTCCATGCATATAACTCCTCATCTCCTGCTTTCCCTGATTTCCTTCAAGTCTCATTAAAAGTCCCATTCCTCCTTAATTTTAATACATTTTCTCTGAAACTATCCCCAGTTTATTTTGTATATATCTTGTTTATACATAGTTTTTTACTTTTCTCCCTCACTAACTTGAGAGCAGGAGACTATTAGAAAAGGTCTAGGCCTAAATTAAAGTGTTAGCATTTGGAATGGAATGGACATACAGATGCAAGATCTGTTCTGAAGATATAGTTGGTAAAACTTTTAAATTTGATATTCAGGGCAGTTGGATGATAAAGAAGATCTGAGTGTAATTGAGCTTATCAGCATTAACAGCAATAGTGAGATCAGAAAAAGAAGAAGTTTCAAAGAAAAGATGTGGAATTTGCTTTTATAATATAAAGTCTTAGTTTGTTTTTAGCTTTAATATAAAACATTCCCTTGGAATGACATTTTTTAAAATTTTGCTAAATGATATCCATAAATTAGGGACTAATTTCATCTATTCCTGTTTATCTATACCTAATTATGATAACAAAGATTCAAAAACAATTCATAAATATTTAGCAGTTAGCAGTTTTGGTAAAGCAAACTACTTCTCTATTTTGACTAGTGTGAAATATAGTTGGTATGAGTTGCTTAAAACTTGAGCATTTTAATAATTTTTCTTTGTTGTAGTTATTAAAAATTTATTTATGCACATTATTTCCTTTTTCTTTTTCAATTCATTTTTAAGTGGTACATGATCAGCATTGTTCATATCTACAATCGTTGGAGAAATAGCGAAATACGATGTTACGTTAATGGTCAGCTGGTTTCATATGGTGATATGGCCTGGCATGTTAATACAAATGATGTAAGTTTATTTTCTGTATTGTTTTTTAAGCTTTTTGCCTATCACTTATTTTTACTATTTTGATGTGATTAGAACTAAGATGGTGTGATCATTGTTTGAGAAGTTATCAATGAATATTGAAAATAGAAGTAAGTACATTTCATTTTTTTAAGTAGGAAAAATGTGAACATTATTTAAAGAACACTGCTGTTAAAGATTTATCTGATCTTAATTGTTTTTTATTGTGACACCACATTATGTTTTATAGTAATGAAGGGAAAAGTATTTTGTTTAGATATTGAAAAATGGTGTATTTGACATTATATATGTACTTTTTTATTTTTAAACAGAGCTATGATAAGTGCTTTCTTGGATCTTCAGAAACTGCTGATGCAAATAGAGTATTTTGTGGCCAACTTGGTGCAGTTTATGTATTCAGTGAAGCACTCAACCCAGCACAGATATTTGCAATACATCAGTTAGGACCTGGATATAAGGTGGTAATTAGTATCTTATTAAAATTTTTATGAGCAATATGAAACTGCACATATAAAATGTTACATAGAATAGTATCTAATGTAAGTTCTTTTTAAAAATTTAATAGAAATAGTGATAACTTTTGGAAGTAAAATGTAGCATTCTACGCTGTATAAAATTTCCATTATTCTTTCTCCCTTTAAGCATTTTTCACCCTTGTGTTCTTGAGTGGTTACCCTTCATTGATTTTTATAATGTTGACAAAATATTTTATTAATTTGCTATTCAAAAATAATAAACTTGATAACACTTATTTTTATGAGACTGGAAAAAATATTGTTAAAACAATGCAATAAGGAGAGCTAAAATAACTTTTTAAAAATTCTTGTGTGAATTGATTTAATATTGTTTAGATTGTTTAGATCTGTTGTTTAGATTTCATATTTAGTTTGTTAGAGGTAACAAAGGAAATGAGGAAAGGTGTGGAAATGAAGGTAACATTGTCTTTTGTTGAAATAATTGAACTTCAATCCCCTCCACCCCTCAGCCTTATTAAAAACTATATGAAGAACTTAATACAACTAAAATATTTTGTGTGAATTAGTTCACTTTCTGTTCTGTCTATAATAGAATCTTTCACATACTTTTATACCTTTTGAGGGATATAATTATTATGCTTCTAGTATTTTGTAGTTTGCAGACCCCCTAGCACTAAGTTGTGTCAAAAAAGAAATTGGATACAAAGATTTGGAAAATCTCCAATTTGTATAAAGTTAGGGAAAGAGGATGTTTTCATTTAATTCACATTCAATAGAATGACATCCAAAATGCTACCTTAATATAAGACTATATTATACATTCTCACCAAAGTCCTTATAATCCTGTTATACTGTATTGGTCTTACTAGATTTTGAATTAAAATTAATATTGAAGTAATAAATTCTAAGTGACATGAAGCAGAGGTACCAAATTTTTAGAAATATTTCTTTCTTTATTCTCTGAAAGTAATATATCATGCCAGAAGTTCTTCTGTACTGATGTTATCCTTTTGATTTTCTCTACTATATTTTGAATCAACTTTTAAAATATAAAAATTAAAATATAAAAAGTTATATTTTGTTTAGGCAAAGAATTTTGCTGTTTTGAATGTGCCAATACCACATCAATAATGGAATTGTGATAATTTTGTCCTTTATATGAGGAAATTATCATATTGTATTATTGAGAGGGAGAGGTAATGAGATACAGTGTAAAATATACTATCTCTGGAGTCAAAGGATATAAGTTCAAATCTTGTCCTTGATGCTGACTACCTATGTGACCTTGGGCAGGTAGCTTAATCTTCTTATGTTTTCTCACTGGAAAATAGGGGATCATCTAGAAGACTAGATGACTTCTAGTTCTAAATCTATGATCCTGTGTTTCTGTGATCATTTTTAAGGCGAGGGTTTTGATTTGATTTTTTTAACTGCAGAAATTGGTTTTCAACTGATTCTTTTCTTCTGTTTATATATCTCGATTCCTCTTCTTGATACTATTTGTAAGAAATTTGGCTGGAGTTGTAGGTATACTCTGTAGCTGTGGAATAGCTGTGTCATTTGGCTTATAGAGGAGTTAAATCTATTGACTTCAGTTCACTTTATACATTTAAGTGCCTACTATGTCCTCCTTACCATAGTATTATTTCCAGTTGACCTAAGGAGTCATGAATAATCTCGGGATTAAAGAAGCATCTTGACTTAATAAATGAAGATTTTTGCCTAAAGTGCAGTTCACAGCGGTCCTTGAAATAAGACGTGATTGTTTGTCCTAAGAGCCTGCCTACTTGAGATTTAAAAGTAACACGCTTTTTGGGGAGGGGGGTGTTAAAAGTATATTATTGGCTGAAATGTAGGGTTTGATACTTATCATTTAAACCTCTTAAATTGTTGCAAACTAAAAATAAATAAATAATTTATAAAAAACTTAAATCTTAGAAATTAAGTTTACTATCAATTATACTTTATAAAAATAGTACTTATGATATGGAATTTTTGGATTTTGTAGCATGGTTATATTATAACTGTGCCCTTTCTCTCTCTGCTTGCAACCAACTGAAATGCCACATTCTGGTAATGATCTTTGCCGTGTTTTGAAAGTAACACATTTGTGAGCATGGTCCAAAATGAGGTTGTTAATAAAGAAATCATGAGCTGTCAGTCAAATGATTAAATCAGTCAGTCTTTCATTAATACTTTAATAAATCATGGTCATTAGTTTAAGCTTGGTTCTTTGAACATTTGGGGTTACTGATACAGAATCTTTTTCCTTGCAAGACTATTTTTTATTATAACCTTATTCTTGGGAAGCTGGACTACTGGTGTAGATTTTAGTGACCATGTTTCACAGAGTTCTAGAGTAATTTCCTGAGGATTATTAGCTATTTGCCAGTTGTCTGACAATTAAATTGCACAGAAAATTGAACAAATCTTCATGGTTTAGCAAGGATTGGGCATTTTTGGTAGGAAGATTGGATCTTAGAACTGAAAGAGAGCTTCTAGTTTCCAAGTCAATTAAAAAAAAAAATTAGAAAACCAGCACCTATAGAAATTAAATAGCTTACCCAAGGTCACAAGGTTAATGTCAGATTTGGTGAAGGAACCTAATTCATCTTGATTTATTAGTCCACTGAGTTTTCTGTCATACTACAATGAATTCTTTGTTCTGTATCCTCATATCACAGAGATGTTGTCACACATTATCCAGAGGTTTCTTCAGGTGAACTTCCTGGAGACAGACCAGGAAATTCAAGTGAAATGCAAAATAGAAACAAATTTTAAAGGATCACTGTGATGAAAGTCAATATCATTAAAGGTGTTTAAATGTTAAATGAGATTTATTGCTTTTTGCTATTTTGTGAAGAATATGAGTGAATCAGATGATCATATTGTCAGATTTTCTTTAGTTGCTGTGTTTTATTTGAATAAGTTTATTTTATGTAAAATAGTTATTTAAAATATTTCATGTAAAGTTTTTTTGCTTCTCTTTTCCTTTGATTTCATTGGTATTAGAAACTGCTGATGTGGAAACTATTTACCGGTGTAGATCAGCATCTTGTCTGTTATTCATAGTCTTAGAGCGTTATCCAGGAATTTGGGAGTTAAATGATTTACCCCTGGTCAAACAGGTTTTACATGTCTGAGGTAGGACATGAACCTATAGGGATCTTTGTGATTCCCAGGTTACTATTATCTCATTGCTCCTTTTCTTTTACATAGATGATGTTTTATACATTTCCTTGCATTAAGTATAATTTTTAAGTCTGATTCAGTATATTTACCAGGCAGCAGAGTTCATATTTTTGAAATCAGTGAGAAAGTGGATCACTTAATAGGAATTCATAGCATTCTTAGCTGGAGTACCTATATCCATTAAATGAGGGAAAGTTCAGTTTAACTTAATTTTTCTTCACACATCTTGTTTGGAATTAAATTTCTGTTGACCATTATTTTCAGTATTAAAGATTTGGTAGGTAGTATTTAAATTTGGAATTGAGGTAAGAGAATTTGAGGAGAGTTACTGGAATGGCTAATGTAAGAGCTGCACCCATTCTATACATGTTCTCTTAGTTAGCATTCATCTTGATAGTTACTCTTGCTTTCTTTTGTGCCATTTTGCTAGCCATGTACCACATTTACATAGTATCCTCATTTATTTCTAGTTATCTCATGATATGCCATGACAGATGATAGTAGCATCCTTGGCTTTTACTGCCCCTTGTTTTTTTTTTATATAAATTCTCTGCCTTGTTATTTTTTTCTTGCCTTGTGAAACAATTTCAGGTCATAACACATCCATTCTTGTTTTGTTAGTACCATATAATACATGAAATCACTGTTTAGTAATCAAGAGATTCAGAGTTTTAAAATGACATAATTGTTTTCATCATTTGATTTCTTATCACATGTTTCTATTCCAACATGATTTCTTCAAGAATTATATAAAGGCTTGTTCCTGGGCTAATTTGCATATCAGATATATAGCTAGGATTCTTTCCCTCCTGTACCTTCCCTCAAATCTTTGGAAATATCATGGAAATGGAAAAAATGCTTATTTTCTTCATATGCTATTCCTTATTTGTCTGAATAGAACAGGAATGTGGACCCTGTGGCCTTGAGGCCACACATTGCTCTTTAGATCCTCAAATGTGGCCCTTTGACTGAATTCAAACTTTACAGAACAAATCTCCTTAATAAAAGGATTTGGACTTGGTCAAAAGGCCACACCCAAGATTCTAGGATAGAACCTGACTTCCCTAAATTTTTTTTTTTGGTTTTCTTCTGGTGGATAAATAATCCTGCATAATTCAGATTGGTGTACCTTAAGGATAGTTTTGGCTTTCAAATAATCAACTCTGTGGTACTGTAAATTTCTAAATATAACATCATTATGATATTTAAATGAAAGTTTTTGCTTTGGTGAATTAATCAAGGAATAATTGATCAGGAAAGGCTAAAGGAAGTTATAGTTTTTAAGGGTAAAGAGTTAAATTGGATTCAGAACAGACTAAATAAATGGTGTTTTGCCTTTATACAAGAATTGATCATTTGATCCTGATTTTTCCATTTCTGCTGAGACCTGATCAAGAAAATAAATTCAGTTTTCATTACTTGAAATACTTATGCTTCAAAAGATTCATTGTTTTATCATTATTTGTACTCATGCATGTTGCAGCTCCTTTAATTTTTAATAGATGTGGGTACTTTCTGTTGTCAATATATATTTCAACACTTGGTGTTTGGTACTCAGTCTTTCAAAATTACTGTGGCCAATCTTGTAATGAGCTTCTCCAAACATAGCTAAATTAGTCTTGGAATAATACTAAAAACCTTTCCCACTTGATTATATCTGATGGAGCTGACGTAATCTTAAAAAACCCAGGGCCACCTCTGTACCTTTATAATGCATTGCAGATGTATTTAGAAGACTTTAAATGTAGTAATGTTGAGTTGCAGTTTTCATCTATGGCATGTTTTATCCTTCATATTTTTTTAAAGAGTGTAAATGACAGTGCTACCTAAATTAGCTTATTTTATCAGTGCCATGCCAGTCCATCTACCGAATTTTGTAGAACTAGAAAAACAATAATGAAACTGATCTGGAGGGACAAAAGAATCTTAAGTGAAATAGTGAAAAAAAAATAGGAAAGAAGGAAACCAGATCTCAAAATATCCTTCAAAACAATCATGGTGATTGATCATCAAAATGACATTGCACTGGTTAAAAAAAAAATAGAAAAGTCAGTCAGTGGAAAAGATTAGGAATACAGTATACAGAAGCTAATGGAATCTAGTAGTTTAGAGTTTGATTAAACCAGAAACCAAACCTACAGAGTTAAGTACTTACTATTCAACAAATACTGTTGAGACATATGAAGAACAGTCTGGCAGAAATTAGGCTTAGACCAGCACTTCACATCAGCTAAGTTCTGAATGAATACATTACATAAATATTAAAAAGTCACATGCTAAACAAATTAGAGAAACAAGGAAGATATGTCCTGTCAAATCTGTGGATAGCGGAAGAGTTAATGATAAAAAAGGGATTCAAGTAAATCACAAAAGATTAAATAAGCAGTATGCTGGTGCCAGCTTGAACTGTATCTCAACATTTTGTTAAATTTTGTTAAATTTTCAGCATTCATATTTATACTTCAGAAATAAGGCAAATACTACAAATAAGGGCTTGACTTGGTTTTGTTGATTGCCTAAACATAAAGCGATGGAGAAATTGCTAATAATGCATATTAAACTTAACAGTTTGTTATGTGTATGCTTTTTTTGCCCTGGAGAGCCATTTGTTTAAACATTTACCTATATACCTTTGGATCAAAGGGGCAATTTTCATTTTACAAGATTCAAATATTTTGACACAGACAAAACTAAAATTGTTCAAATTAGAAGGGAAGTAAGCTTTCTAGGAAAAAAAAAATCATTGCAGTAAATTTCTCTGATAAAAGTCTTATTTTTTAAGATACATAAGGAATTATTTCAGATTTATAAAAATAAGCAATTTGTTCATTGATAAATGGTCAAAAGTTTTGAATAGGAAGTTTTCAAAGGAAGAAATCCAAACTATTACACAGTTCCAAGTCACTGATAATCAGAGAGATACTACTTAAGTCAACTCTGATGTTCCACCTTATACCAACTGCACTGGCAGGGATGACATAAAAGGAAAATGACAATTGTTGAAGGGGGTACAAGAAAATAAACACAGTGATTTGTGGTGGAGCTGTTAATTAGTCTAGCCCTTCTGGACAATTTGGAATAATGCCTTTTACTAAACTGTACATGACCAAATGGTATCACTGCCTTCAAAGAGGTCAAAGAGGTCATTCTCTCTCTCTCTCTCTCTCTCTCTCTCTCTCTCTCTCTCTCTCTCTCTTTCTCCCTCTTTCTTTCTCCCTCCCTCGCTCCCTTCCTCCCTCCCTCTCTCCCTGCCTCCCTGCCTACCTCCCTTCCTCCTTTCATCTTTATTCTCTTTATAATGGCAAAGACCTAGAAATAAATGAGTGCCTATTAATTGGGGAAGGGCTGAAAAAAATATGGGAATGTGATGATATACTGTTATACCATCAGAAATTAATAAAGTGAGTGTTTAAAAGAAACACAAGAAAACTTTTATGAGCTAATATAGAAATAAATGAAATAAGCAGAACTGGGAGAACAATTTATACAATGATAACATTGTAAAGACAAATACTTCTAAAGGACTTGAGAAATCTGATGAATGCAGACCAACTGTAGTTCCAGAGGACCAATGATGGTAGATGCTGCTTACCTCTCGACTGAGAAGTATTGAAATTGGAATGCATAGATTAGACGTGTATTTTTGGATGTGGCCAGTGAAGCAATTTGTCTTGCTTAACTAGGCATGTTTTTTACATAGATTTTGTTTCGCTTTTTTTTATCCGGTGAGGGGGACAGGTTTCAGGGAGAGAAAATAAATGCTTGTCAATTGAAAAAAAAAAGTCTGAATATTATATGTTGCTTTTAATTTCAAAACATTTATTTTCCTTTTGTTTTTTACAGAGCACTTTTAAATTTAAATCTGAGAGTGATATTCACCTTGCTGAACATCATAAACAGGTTCTGTATGATGGGAAACTTGCAAGCAGTATTGCCTTTACATATAATGCTAAGGCTACTGATGCTCAGCTATGCCTGGAATCATCACCCAAAGAAAATGCGTCTATTTTTGTACACTCCCCACATGCTCTCATGCTCCAGGTTGGTTTTTATGCTCTGCTCAATGTTTAAATCATCATAGTCTCATGTGTACTATTGTAATGTTTGCCTTCTTTTATCTGGCTTGTCTGAGTTTAACAATTACCTAAGATTTTCTTGGGATAGAATTTCCTTCCTATTTTAGAATTTACCTTATCACTTCTTAGTAGCAAATGTAGTGTCCTTTATTGCACAGCTGTTGTACCTAGTTTAATTTAATTAGCTTCTTTGATACAGATTTAAAATTTTATTGATTAGATGAGTATATCTTAATTATTTGATAAAGGTAATATGGTATAATGACTATTCTGTCAGAGTTCCTGGAGTCGTCTTCCAATTCCGACATATTACTAGGATGATATTGGGCAAGTTGTTTATAGAATCAGAGAATCTGAGAGAAGCAAAGGATCTCAAAGGCCATATAGGCCAACTCTTACATTCAGATTTAGTTTTAAATAGTCCTAGTTTTTTCATCTGTAAAATGATGGGGTGGCCTGCAAAGCCTGTCGGGTCCCTTCTTGATTTATATCCAGCTCAATATTTGATCCTACTTGTATTTTTTATATGATATTATGTTATTCTATACCAGCAGTTCTCAACCTGTGGGTTATGTTCAATTTTTAACAATGAAAATGCATCCTGCATATCAGATATTTACATTACGATTCATAACAGTAGCAAAATTACAGGTATGAAGTAGCAACGAAAATAATTTTATGGTTGGGGGTCACCACAACATGAGGAACTGTGTTAAAGGATCACGTCATTAAGAAGGTTGAGAACCACTGTTCTATAAAATTTGCAGGCTATTTTTAAAAGAGTGTTGCATATATGTTATTTACTAATATATAGTAGTGTATCCTTATGGAGAATATTAACTAAATATTTAATACATATTGTGTTTTTTAAACATAGGATGTGAAAGCTATAGTAACACACTCAATTCACAGTGCAATTCACTCAATTGGAGGTATTCAAGTACTTTTCCCTCTTTTTGCACAACTGGACAATCGTCAACTCAATGATAGTCAAATGGAAACAACAGTCTGGTAAGTTTTCTTTGTTATATATTATTATTGATATTTCACATTTGGAGATCATTGGTGGTATACTTTAAAAAAATAAACCATAAAACATGAATCTTAAATTTTGAAATGATAATACAAAATTTTAAAGGCACTCAAACTTTCCTAAGCAACCGAAGGAAAGACTTGCTAGATAGGCTATCAAAAATTCTTATCAGTTCAAATGTCTATGGTATAATTTAGTGTAAATGTTTAGACCTAGAATCACCTTTGCATGCTTTTTGTTTGTATGGGTTACCCGTAGAAGTTCTGCTTAATTGAAAAGAATACTGAGAAAACATTTATCTATTTATATAATGATTTGACTGAAACGTATATAATTTTTATCTTAAATAGTGAAATTGCTTTGTAATGCTATTGTCAGGGAACAAGGCAACAAGCATTATCAATTAGTGTTTTTTTCCCACTTTTGCTATTTGTAGTTACATTTCAGGGAAAATATGATCTGACCATGTTTTATATAACAACATGCAATAATGATAAGTTTTAGTGGAATTCTCTATGTGATTTTTAGAAGCAAATTCTTAAAAGTTCTTTTTGTATTTAAAATTAATTCAGTTAATGCAGTTCAATTTAATGTTACATATTAGAATAATATGTTAGAAATAAAATATGAAATGAGAAAGCCCGTATATGAAATTTCATTTACTGTTAAGGTGATTTAAAAGGGAAGTGAGATATAGGAGCATCAGTGTTTTACTTAGATACCAATATTGGAAAATGTCGTGAATTTATATACATATATCGCATACCCATATTAGGTAATTTTGATGGAGAAAAATTAATAAAATTAGCGTGTAAAAATACATTGTTTCACGAGTATACATTTTGCTTTTTCAGCTTCTAGAAGTGTATTATAGCAGTCTCGATAATATTGCCCCCATAAGAGAAATATATGTATTTCAATAAAATAACAAAGAGTGAACAAAAAAGTAACTCTAAAGTTAATGCAACTCCCATCCATTAAGTTACTTTTTTGTAGCAACATGATATTATGTAAAGAAAATTGGTAGTTCTGTGGTTTGTCCCTACTATGAAACAGACTTGATTTGTGACTTTTTGTAATTCTTGTAACCTTTATGGTTTTGCTATAGGGAGAATACTTTCTTCTTTCTTGTTTTCTTATTAGTTATATTAATAGTAATCCGATATCACTAAAGTACTCTGACCAAAATGCCTAATAGAGAAGTAGGAGTAGCTGTGGAATTCTGTTACTAAATATTTGCCTCAAAATAATGTCAAATTTTTTTGTCATCAGTGTAGCATTTATTAAATATCTACAATGTGCAAGGCACTATACTAATTGAATCATACAATTTGAAGATTAGGGAAGAGAATTAGCAAGATGTTGTACATGAATTTGTGTCCCATGAAGAAGATAACATGTAACTTATCATAACTTTTTTATATATAATTCTGGAGATGAAAAGTTCTGTAGTTATTCAACTCTCTTCTTTTCCTTCAAGGCAGGACTGTCTTTAATATATATTGTCAGTCACATTTCTTTGCCACCTCCCTTGGATTCTTATTTCACTTTTAAATTTACCATTACATGAGGACATGAATTCTTATATATAACCTAAACATCTCTCATTCTGTCTTTGTATGAAGATGAAGGACAAAATGATATCTTCTTAATACTGGAATGTTTTAGTGTTCAACTCTTCTTTTTCCCCTCTCTGTCTTTACCCTGAGGAACCTCCACTCTTTGAGCCTTCTCTATTTGGATTAGGTTATATCATGAAAGATATCTTCCTGCAAGGCTATCATTTAATTGTTATGCACAAAGATATATATATATATATATATATATATATATATATATACATATGGTTTTTTTGAGACTATTATTGTGTCTATTATGTGATTAATTCTTCCAGCTGAATTATTGCTTTAGTTTTCTTGATTGCAAAGCAAGTTGATATCTAGCATTGCGTGTTTTCTATGCAAATAATATATTCATTAACAGTCTAATAACAAGGGGATTTTAAAGAGATTTTAAACTTTTTTTTTTACTAAGTTCCTCAGTGCTATCTCTTCCTATAGTTGATGATCCCTAGGTATATGGCCACAAGTCAAGAATCTTTAGGACTTCCTGATGTAAAATATCATATATACCTTGTATTGGGAGGGCCCTCAAGAAGACAATCATTCTTCTTTTAGTCAGCATCATGCCTAATGGTCTCTTTTATTTTAAAAATCTTGGGAGAAGATTTTGCTACATTTCATTCTAATTCGTAATGTAACTCATTTTGAGGAGATTCTTCTATCTTACCCATGTACCATCTTCAAGGATGTTGAATTCTTATAATTTTGTAAAAGATTGGTTATCGCCTGTTCTCTCTATTGAAGATAGATCTGATTTGAGGAAATAAGCTTAACTTTAAGTAGCTTTGTAGATTGTTAGCCCTTTGTCTTCTTATTTCAGCATAAAATAATCTAGTTCTCATGCCACTTCCTGAATACTTCCAGAGCAGCACCTTCCTATCATTGTCACTCCTGATTCTCCTTTTGCTTGCCACATAATGGTTATTGAGGACGTTTATACATAACATAAATACATGGGGTTCATAAATCTGGCAAATGAGAATTCTCCGTAAAGTTCTTTGGACTTAAAATTATTCTAAATACCAGAAACAAATATTTGATCTATATTTGAAGCCAGAAGTGGTTGGGCTGTTATATAAGTTAGATAGTTTGTGCCAAGAATCTCTTTTATTTGCACTTGGACTCTAGAGGTTAAGTTCCATGTTAGTGAATTTTTTTGATGTTTTCTAGAATAATTGCTTTATTTCACTTCTAAGATTGAGTATTGTAGTCTCATAGAGGGAATTGAAAAAATTTAATGTGAAACAAAATATCCAGCAGGAGCACAATCCTTTTCTCTTATCTGTTGTTAAAGATTGTAATAATTTTATTAAAAATATTTCCTTTTTGTAAAATATTGTGCTAAGGTGAAGAATTTTATTTATCTGAAATGGTTTAATATGGCTTGCTTCTTTAAGAGACTGCACAGTTCTATGTAGTCTTAG
This sequence comes from Pseudochirops corinnae, assembly GCA_028646515.1. Lineage (NCBI taxonomy): Eukaryota > Metazoa > Chordata > Mammalia > Diprotodontia > Pseudocheiridae > Pseudochirops > Pseudochirops corinnae. The sequence continues at coordinate 43,423 of JAQQSV010001687.1, forward strand.
AGTCTGATATTCAGAAGGTATTTTCTGTCACCAGTGCTTTGAATGTTTCAATATGATAATGTGTATTGTCATGAAATGCAGGACTTATACGTGAGCTTTTGTAGTTGTGATGATAATTTGTTTTGAATCTTTTACCTTTTTTCTCTTTCTTGTTGCCTAAAATTTATTATTTGGTAGCCTAACGCTGGAAGCCCAAATCTGAGGCTGAGGCAGTGGGAAGGGTATAATAATAAATTCTTTGTTTAAGCTATTTTTCCACCTTTTTATTTAACATTTCAGTTAATTAATATTTTCTCTTCTTTCTGCCCCAAGCCCCAATTTAAAGAAAAAAAAATGCTTATAAAAATATGCATGGTCAAGCAAAATAAATTTTAACATTGTTTTTGTCCAAAAATGTATGTCTCATTCTGCATCTTGAATCGATCACCACTTTGTTAGGAGATGAGTAGCATAGATCATCATCAGGACTTGATCTCATGGTCATTGCATTGGTTTTAATTCTTAAGTCAAACAATAGCAACAACATTATTTCTTTCTACACTTACTTAGCAACAAGTTTCTTCAGCCTATAATTCTTTTGAAATTGGATGACCATATCATTTTTTCTGTCACAGTACTAAGTTGACTTTGAGTTGATAAAAATAAGATAAAAAAAAAAACCCATTGGTAGACACAGATGGGGAGGTATAGCATGTGATAGCTTTGTTTTTATGGTTGGAGTGATGTGAATAGATTAGTATAGTTCCTCTTTCTTCTCCCCACACATTCCTTCCAAACAGTATCATATCCTATTAATCTTAGGCAAATTTGGCCTTGGGATCTGGGTATGGGGATGGAAGAAATGTGGGTGAGGGAAAGCAGAGGCTACAGAGAGATCTGGGAACCACTTTTATCTGTTCATGACCAGGAACACGAATTAAAGATCCCAAGAAGATCACACATTGATAATGAAACACACAACTGGAGGAGAAAGGAAAAGTCAGTTAAAACAAATATTAAACATCACAACATATATCTATATCTATATATGTAAAGGTAAATATTATGAATGCAAGTATTTTTGGGGAAAGTAGCTGGTTTGTTTTGTTTTTAGCTGTTTTCGCTTATTTTAAATAAAGCCAGGGAACATGTAGCTTTGGAGTTTTAGATAAGGGTTTGAATGGAAAAAAAAAGAATGTATGCATCAAAACCTGTTTTGTTGTTTTTCTTCTTTTAAGTTCACTCCTTAGTAATTAACAGGGAACTCACTGTATAGGATTAGCTTTGTGGCTGGAGCACAATATTCATAAGGCTATTTTGAAACTAATTGAACTATATGAATTTGGATCATGGTTAGTCTGACATGTAGCTCTTCTGGGTTTAATTTTGTTGGCTTGTCTGAAATGTTGACTATAATTTGAAGTTTTGTAAATTGAGTGATTTACAGACAATTTAATTAGCTCTTAAAGGAACCATTACAGTCTTATGGTAAAGCAGAAAACTTTTCACTTGTGAAATTTTAATAAGTTTGATGAGTTTATATTTTGAATACTTGGATTTCTTATAGTGAGAGCATATCTGTAGTTTTCTGAATTCATCCTGAAATTTATCTTTTAAAGAGCTGGTAAACTGTAATGTCTTTAGCCAATTTGACTTTTATGATCTGTTCTTTCCTTTGTTCTTCTTAGAATCATCTGAACTTGGAAAATTCACAAACTACCTTATTGTCCCCTCCTTAATTAAAAAGCTATCAGTCAACAAATATTTCTTCAGTACTTAGCTTGTGCCACACACTGTGCTCTGCCATCCGAAATCAACTTAGTGCCTTTTTTCTTTTATACGATATGTTTAAAATCATAATAGGAAAGAGAAGCAAAATTACTACCCTGTTTGAATTAATTATTTTTCTTACAGAGGACTCTTTAATGAAAGGTAAACCAAAGCTCTTAATTTATATTTCCAAAGAGATTTTTAACAATATTCTTCCTTTTTTAATTTATTTAAGGGATCTTCCTTTTAAAATATATTTTACCTAAATAATTTTGAACCTTGAATTGTAGTCATCATTTATTGTTTTATCATTTTGGTTTTTTAATTTGTTTAATTAAGAAGGGAAAAGTTTCTTGGAGTATAATAAAGCACATGAAATATCCCAAATGTACAAAGAAAGCTGACTAAGAAATTCTTTCAGTTTTCAGTGCAATGAAATGGGATTTATATTGTCTGTTATGCAAATAAATTTGTAAAGAGTAAAAAATAAGTTATTGACTAGTCTATTTGAGAAATTGTAATGCAATATTCAGAAGGTGTTGTCTTTTTTTTACCAGCCAAACCTTAAGACTCGGTGAATTCTTTAAAGAAGGTATCTAATAAATATAATTTAGGGTATGTCTAAGTATTTAATGAGTTTGTGGAGCATTAATTAGAAATAATTCTTTGTTCTATTCCAGAATTAAGGGTTTTAATTCACCATCCAATCATCTAAGCATGTTGCCTATAGCTTTTTTTTTTCCACTGCTTTTTCTCTTGGCTCAGGTGATGATACTCCCACCATACTTTGTTAAGGTATTACTTTTCAATTCTGGAATAATTGCCTTCAGTTTTAATCTAGTTTTAAACAACTTTTCTTCCTATTGTTTTTGAAATTATTTTTTCCCCTCTGAGGGATTGCATTTGTAGAAAAAGAAAATCTTTAAAATTTCCTATTCCTTCATAGCAAGCTTGGAGGCCTTAGTGGTGATTGTTACCATTGACCAATAATAGCTTAATTACAATAAAATTGATTGCCTAAGACTTGATCGAGCCATATGTGAGTTTAGAAATAATATGCTTTGTAAAAGCTCCTAAATTCTATTAATGTAGCTTCCTTGATTATTTCCCTTACTGTATGACTAACTCATATTTCCTTACTATATTATTTCAACCATTATGAATTCTAGAGCAAGGAACAGTTGTTTTTTCTTTATTCTCTGTTAGTATGATAGCTTTTATCACTCTTCTATGAGTTTGCATAGTGGCTACGGAAATGAAAAGATCGAAGTTATTTCATTGACTTTGAGCCTTATGACAATCGTTGTTGACTCAGTTGACATAATAATGAGAGGAAAATTATTTGTTTATACTAAGTGTGTCTTTACATGGCTACCTTCAAGTTGTATTATTAGAAATGCATAAACATTTCTTACAATACTTGGGGCTAAAATAGTGAATAATTCTAGCCTGCCTTGTTGTCTCTCTCAATGCAGGCAAGTGAATTGTAGGTATCACAATTAGAAAGGAACTCAGGTCATTTAGGCCAACCTCTCTGTAGCTTAGGACAATCCTTCAATTGTAAGACTTCCTTTGAAGGGTACCTAATGCACTCCATGCATTTATTGATTCAGTGAGCGTGCATATATTAAGCATATACTGTGTCTCAGAAAAAGCACTGGGGATTCAGAGAAAAGGAAAACATAGCCTCTGTCTTCAAATAGTTCATAATCTAATGGGACAAGAAAACATGCAAAAAACTATGAGCAAACAGTTTACATTAAGGATAAATTGGAGATAATCAATGGAGAGAACGCACTATGATATGCATTATGATATATCAGGAAGACTTCTTGTAGAAGGTGGCACTTTAACTGAGACTTGAAGGAAGCCAGGAATCTAGCAAGTAGAGAAGAGGGAAGAGTGTGCCAAGCATAGGGGGTAGCCAGAGAACATGTCTGGAGTTGAGAGAGATTGAGGAGCAGAAAGGAGGCCATTGTAGGTGGATAATAGAGTATGTGGGGGTGAATAAAATGTAATAAAACTGGGAAGATAACAAGAGACCTGGTTATAGAGGGCATTTAAAGCAAATAGAGACTTCTATATTTTTTCATGGAGGCAATAGGCAACTACTGGTGTTTAGTGAATAAGAAAGTGGCATAGTCAAACCCGAGTTTTATTTAGGATGGGTAATTTGAAAGCTGAATGGCATGGACTAGAATTGGGAGGCACTTGTGGCAGGAAGACTAACCAGTAGGCTATTTCAATAATATAGGTGTGAGGGGATGAGGGGCTTATACCAAGGTGGTAACAATCAGAGGAACAGAAGAGATTTGTGTAAGAGATTTTATGGAGGTAAAAATGACAGGTCTTGACCACTGATTGGATATAGAGTGGAAGCTAGAGAGATTGAGGAGTTAGAGATAGCACCAAGGTTGTTAGTCCAGGTGACTTGGATTATGATGGTACCCTTCACAGAAGTATGGAAGACGGGCATATTTGGAGGGAAAGACAGTGACATTAGTTTTGGACATGTTGTTTACAGAGTCTGGTAGGCAATCAGAATATGGGACTAGAGGTTAAGAGAGGTTAGGGTAGATTAGATCTGGGAATCATCTGCATGGAGACGATGTTGGAAAGGTGGCTTAATGGAGGGGTTGTGGGACCTGAAGTCAGGAAGATATGAGTTTAAATCCAGTAACAGATGCATACTAGCTGTGTAGCATTTTAACTTCTTTTTCTTCAGTTTTTTATTCTATAAAATGGGGCTAACTTTAGTACCTACCTCTCAGTGTTGTGAGGATGAAAGGCAATAGTAATTGTGAAGTGCTTTTTGCTGGCACTAATTAAGAGCCTGGAACATATTAAGAGCTCTGTAAAGGTTAGCTTTTATTATTATAGTATTGAGGGAGAAGAGATGGAGGCTTAGCACAGAGCCTTGGGGATACTCATTGTTAACAGGCATGACTTGGATGAAGGTCCTGCAAAGGAGTTTGATAAACTATGTTGTGACAAGTAAGAGAAGAGCCAGGAGAAAAATAGTGACACAAAAACCTAGAGAGGAGAGAGCATCAAGAAGATAGTGATCAACAATAGCAGAGGTTGCAGAAAGGTCGAGAAGGATAAGGACTGAGAAGAAACAATTAGATTTGAGACAGGGAGATCAGCTAGTTGGCTTGCAATAGTCCAGGCCTGAGGAGATGGGGGTAGTGCATGCTAGTGTTGTGCCAGTGTCATAAGAAAGAATGGAACATATATAAGAAATATTAAGAATTTAGAAATGATAGGACTTGACACCTGATTGGATATGAAGGAATGAGAGAGATTGAGGAGTTGAGGATGACAACTCTCTGAGCCTGAGTGACAGGGAGCATGGTACCCTTTACTTGCCAAGTTTTGGAAAGCCCCAATAATAGATCAGTTTTGTAGGTTTCAAATAATATTCCATTTTAACAAAATATTAAGAAATGACTATGTTTAGCCACAAATAAATGTAAATTCCAATATACATTGCAGTAATTGGAGCCACAGGCTTCAAAACTGAATCTGGGGCAATTAACCAAGACCAGGCCATAAAATTACAATTTAAGTCAGAAATACATATATAAATTTTTCTTTAATTTCCCCCTTTTGGTACATGTTTTCTTATTAATAGCAATTTTGGGGGGAAAAGAAAAAAAAATCATTTCCCAAAGTATATATGTATTAGAACAGTTTATTGATTGTCCAAATCAGAATTTTATATGCATATAGCATAAAACATGCAAATGAAAGTGAACATATTTTAAAATATTATAGAAAATCCCAAGTTTTGCAAGTATTCAAAGAATTTAAGACTCAAAGAAAGAAGACAGTCACAAGTCTAAAGCATAGGAAATAAGCGACGGGAAGAGACAAGCTACTCTTTATCTTGTATCCTATCCTATCTGTTGGTGAGGTTGGTATAACTGCTTGTGAGTCTTGTTTAATATCTTTGCTTTATATTAGTTTGGTATTTAATAGAACTAAGCAAATTTTTTAAAAAACCCTCTACGATCCATATTTTATATTTTAGAAATAAAGATTTCCAAAATAGCCTGAAGACAGTGCAGAGTTAACACCTTTGTTCATTTATATTTATGTCATCCTTTATGCATTCACTTAGTAAACATTTATTGTATGCCTGATATGTGCAAGATATTATGCTAATTTCTGTTGGGGATAAAAAAATGAGTAAGAATGTTGTCATGGAACTTTTAAATCAAATAAAAACATTAGAATACAATATTTTCACTAGCTTTTTTCACCTAGAGCCTGGCTCATTCTCGCTTCATTTTTTTTGCTGATTGTGCAGAAAAACTTTGAGAAATATTTTGAGTCAAATAATTTATGTATTATTATTACCCGTGTGTATATTCATATGTTTGTTTAATGACTAGAAAATGTTTGCCATATACATACAACACCATAACAACTTTTTAATTGAAGCAACTTATTTCTTCACTTTACATTTAGATCCTTTCCTATCTTAATTTTTACATTTTCATTTAATTACCTCATTTAGTAATAGTTCTGCTGTATTAATTAGCTATAATCTTTTATGACCCTCAACGCATTAATTGTAAGGTCACCAATATTCTTCATGAGTAGTATTTTCCCTATCCTTTAGATTATTGTAGAATTATCATTTTTAAGAGAAACTCATTTAGAATACAGATACCAGGGGGCGGAGTCAAGATGGTGGTGTAGAAGCAGCAAAACTCCACAGTTCTCCCCTTAACCACCTCAAACACCTATAAAATATGACTCTAAACAAATTTTAAACCACCACAACTCACAAAATGACAGTATCAAAGGTCCCGCTGAAGGTAGCCTGGCAGGCATATGGGAAGGGGTTCATCACAGCATGCTGGGAGCTCAGATCAGCACCGCATGAACCTGTGGCTAGAGCCCTAGGGCCACCAGAACAAGCCATGGCTGGAGTGTGAATCACCGGCAGCTGTGGTGTTTTCTGGAATTACAAACCCATAAGAAAAAAGGACTAAGTGAAAGGTCAGTGGAACTTGGATAAATTCCAGGGAGAGGGTCTGGCCAACTGCCCAACAGGGGGGCCAAGCAATCATTCAGAGGCTAAGTGCTCTTGCCTTGAGCTACCTGGATCGGATTGCATTGCAGTCTTGGGTGGTGGTTCTGAGGTACGTTTTCAGTGAGCCAAAGCTGGTGGGGCCTGCAGAAATGGTGGCCTCCTAATAGCTCCAGCAGCTGCAAAAACCCCAGCGATACTGAACTTAAAAGTCAGGTAATTGACTGGCAACATAAGTAGTCAAAGGAAGCAAAGCAAACCCAGCAATGCAACTTTAGATTCCTTTTTGGGGGACAAAAAGGATCAAAGCATGGAATGGGAAGAAGACAACACAGTCAGAATTCCCACACCTAAAGCTTCCAAGAAAAATGTAGACTAGTTACAAGCCATAGAACAGCTTAAGAAAGATTTTGAAAATCAGATAAGAGAAGTGGAGGAAAAATTGGGAAGAGAAAATGAGAATGATGCAAGAAAATCATGAAAAGAGAGTCAACAACCTTACTGAAGAAAGTAACACCTTAAAAAATAGATTAACTCAAATGGCAAAAGAGGCCCAAAAAGCTAATGAGAAGAATGCCTTAAAATCAAATTTGCCAGATGGAAAAAGAATCGCAAAAGCTTTCTGAAGAGAATAATTCCTTCAGAATTAGAGTGGAGCAAATGGAAGCAAATGACTTTATGAGAAATCAAGATAGTGTTAAACAGATCCAAACAAATGAAAAAATAGAGGGCAATGTGAAATATCTCCCTGAAAAAAACCACTGACCTGGAAAATAGATCCAGGAGAGACAATTTAAAAATTATTGGACTACCTGAAAGCCATGATCAAAA